>JAOUZG010000498.1:1583436-1602697 GCA_026289955.1 Argiope argentata
ATCGCTGCGTTAACATCGTTTTTCCGAAACGTGTCCTTACTAAGACAGTAACTACTTTATGGATAGAATTTCAAAAATATCGTTAATCCATCATAAATTTTTACTGCTTTAAATCAAATGCAGTTTGACATACTTGATGCTTATTTGATGCACATTTGTATGTATTATATTTGACATATTGGAAATATGCTATTGACTTTTGCTGGTTACTTTCTGCAGGATAAAAGCTTATCAACAATAGCACTGGAGGCAATCTTCCAACTGTATCTTAGGAAATCAAATTTGATATTTTTTGTTCCCATCGAGCGCTCCATAGCGTGGCCCCAAGGGATTCCCAAGTGTCAACGCCTTATCCCTTTATCCCTCATGTTCAAAACAACTTTTCCTTCGTTTCCACCCTCTGCACTTTTCCTTCAAAGAACAGGAAAAGAAGAAGAAAAAAAAAGAGTAAAAAAAGGAGAATTTCTTAAGAAATCGTGGAGAGATTAATTTTTCTCCCTCTTTCTTATTTCTGCCAACCACTTTGGATCTTATCAAATTCCTGACAGAGCTTTCTCTTTCTTTTTCCATTAGGAACTTGGACTAGACTTTTAAAGAGTTTGGAGAGGCAGAGAGAGAGAGAGAGAGAGAGTAAACTGTGGTCGGAAATGACTTCATTTTACGAAACATAATGTTTGGACTAGAAAATGTACAAAACATAAGAAAAATATCGTGAATTTTCTTCTATCTGTATTATTTGTCAACAGTGGTTAAGAATAGTAAAGTGAAAAAGTTTAAATCTTCTTATGAAAGGTTTTGGTAGCATTCTCTAAATGTCAGTCCATAATTCAATAATCAGAACAATTTATATATGAAAAACTTTAATAAATAAAATTTGTTTCATAAATATATTTTTTAAAAATTTTATGAGTCAAAAATTTAATAAAATGGAGCTTAAACGATTGAATATCTTAGAAAGAAAATCATTTCTTTTTCATTTAAAGAAGTCCATACTGAGGGGTAAATAATAAAGAAATAATTTATTTTTCGAAATATAATGATTATAACCGTTAATGTGAAAGTCGAAAAAAGAGATATTTTAATTTCTTTCACAAAATAATACAACATGATGTTTATTATGATTTTGAATTCAACTTATTTTAAAATTTATTCTGAAATTTTTCAGAAAAAATGGTTCAGCAAAAAATGTATTTAATAACATTTAGCACTCTCTAGTGTTTAAAAACAGTAGTTAAAATGTTGAAAATTTTTGATTTAAAATATGTAGATGTATTAAAATATTTTGATATATTTGTAATTTTTTTAAAAAAAATATTGGCGATAAAAGTAATATTACGAGTAAACTAATTATTTAAATTTCAAAATAGTGTAAAAATAGATTTTGTTCAATAATATATCAAAGAGACAAAATAACAAATTTCTCATTAGTTTTTAGTCAACATTTTGGAAAAAAATACTTTTAAGTGATTCAAACAGGAAGAATTTTTTAAAAATCAATAACAGTGTTTTAATTTAAACGGCGTTTTAAAAATATTTAAGACCATTCACGTCGCATCGTTTACGTTTACCTATCACCCAATTCATATATAACATCCAAACTATATATAATGTTAACTTAATAAAAAATAACTCTAACTGTTTCTTTGCATAAATATGAGAGAAAATTAGAAATATTTTAGAATTTTTTTTTTAAAAAAAATATGGCACATCTTATAAATAAAAGTAGTCCATGTACTTGAGTACCTTAATGTTTCAAATTTATTGAATATAGTTCATTCCTAAATATTAGTAACGCATTTTCATAATTTTAATATATACTTTTCATAATGAGATATTTGCTTTATCGTATCGTTACATGTTTCATCATATGATACCATTTTTTTATTACGGTCAATCAATCACGTCGGTTTCTTTAACTCTTACCTACATACAAATATTATCTTTTTTAATGATGTAATTAATTAACCTCTCTCATTGTAAAATATTTTGTACAGCTGAATCAGATCACTCTCATAGGCATTTCCTATTAATCAAAGCATGATAGTTTAATCCATTACATTTGGATCGCTTGTTATTATTATAAGTAGTGATTTGAAAACCAAGATTATAAAAACATGATATGCGGAAATAAATCATTTATTTTCTTTAAGGCGACCAGGGACCTTTAAAATGACTTTTTGCAATTTTCACCTTAGCAATTTTAAATTTTACAGGCAATAAGAGTAACACTATAGGTGATGATACACCAAAATTGCAAAGCCTTATATTTTTTTATTTATGTGTTAGGGGAGTTAATCTAATATAATATTAATGATAAATAACTTAAATGAAAAATTATCCATGCGTTCCAAATGTATTCAAAAGCATTCCGATTTTTATTATTACATACTGTAACACTTTTGAAACAAAAGTTGGGATTAATCTTGAAGATTTAGCACGAAATATCAAAATTAACCAATATATTAACTTAATACTACCGATTTTTGAAAAAAGGTTTCAGTGATTTTGTGTTATTACATTGGTCAGTTTTGATATTTAGTACTCAAACTTCAATATTAATCCCAACTTTTGCTTCAAAAGGGTTATACTAAGTAATAATAAAAATTAGAGCACAAATTTAGAACACCTGGAACAAACAAATTTAGAGCGCCTGGAACATTTTTAACGTTATTTATCGCTAATATTATATTATATTACCCCCTCCCTAACTCATAAATAAATTAACATATTGTTTTACAGTTTTGTGTGTCATCTCCTATAGTATTACTCTTTATGTCTGTAAAATTTCACATTGCTAAGGTGAAAATTGCAAACACTCATTTTAAAGGTCCTTGGTCATCTTAATAATTCTTTAGGAAAATTATACAATTATCAGTATTACACTTATACGAATACAACTGTTCAATAATACGTATAAGATATCTCAAAAATGAATCTCCTTTTAGTATTTCATATTTAAAATCGGAGGAAAAAATAATAGACACATTGAATACAATATTTTCAAAACAATTCAGAAAAGGATTTAATATTTTTTCCAATTATAAACCGAGTCAAAGAATGTAAAATTAAATTGCCCTATGCATCCTTTTCAACTTTTTCATCGCATTTTGTAAGCTGTTTTACAATGAAATGACCAGTATTTCCTGTTTCATTCTTTCACGGCCTTACTCCAACAGTGTGCAGAAAAACAAAATAAATCAAGGGAAAAAAAACCTTAAAAATCTTTTTAGCCTGCAACCCTGTGATAAGAGCAATTTAAAAAAGCATCTTATCCTTTTACTTAGTAGCGCAAAACTGCTTTCTAAAATGCAAGCCTGAATTTTCACACAGAGGGGAAAAAATGTTATGTAAGTAATAAATTCGTGAAGGTAGATGTGTTTTGTTTTATGAGGTATTAAATATTCATTTAGAATTTCTGCTTTTCCCTGACGTCGGAAAAGTGGGTACTGAAAGGGAAAAAACTGTCATGAAATTCTGCTGGAAATGTTATGGTGGGCGTTGTTATTCGGTATTAAATGTTATATTAAATTATCATTGTTTGTTTTTCTTATCAGATTTATAATTTTGTTAACATTTAATTATTAATTAGGTAATTTATAGTTTCTCATATTCAATAGAAAAAAACCTTAATACTCTTAAAAGAAATTAATTGCTTGATAAATTCATTTTAAATACAGACAAACTAGTGAAAAAATATATACAGTTTACACGCTACAGATTTTTATTTTTTTATACTTTATAGGCATAGGTATATATAATTTACAACTAATACCCACGTAAACTTATGTAATTGATTAACAAATTACACTTTTTAGTATACTTAATTGATTAAACCTTAAACATTTTTCCAATTATGCTTCTGATAATCTGTGTTTTTCACAAATTATTATTACTTGAATTTTTAACTAAATATTATTTAAGAAGCTATTTTATCATGTCAGATCATAATGTTGTTTTTGGCATGAGTTTTATGGCTTCAACAAAAATCCATAATTGAAAAATTGAAATTTTATTATTTGCATGAGCATCTCGAAATACCTTTTAATAAGGTGTTGCCATTGAAATCACAAAACCTCTGATTAAAAAAAGTTAATGACTACAGCAAATAAATCCAAAAAAAATTTCATTATGAGCACGTGATTATATTAAATGAAATAAATTGGAAACACGATATTTAAAAAAATAAATAAATGCGAGAAAAAGTTTTTTGGATCGTTTGCAATACTAAAGTGACTCATTCAAATAAAACAATTAAAATGAAAAAAAATTATTATTTAACTTGCATGAGCACATAGCGCTTAGATATTCAAGAAATTACGTTCTGACATGATACATTGAAATAACCGTAGTAGATTTCATTTTCATCTTTTATTTTTTGCGAAATTAGTTGCGTATTTACTGCCCGTGTAAAATATTTCATAAATGAAAGTAGATGACATTTTCAAGTGAAAAAGTAATTCATTTTTTTTCAATAAAATAAAGTTAACAGATATATAAAAACATAAGACACAAATTAGAGCTGATGCTCTATCTATCGTATATACTAGATACTAAACAAAGTTTTCTAATAAATCTTTAAAAGGCCACCATCTATAAGAAGTAGAAAAATAACCAAAATCTTATTTTAAACAAGACTCTTTAAAGTAGAAGGAATAAATGAGGAAACAAACAAAACAGCTAAGTGGAGTACAAAAGTCTTTGGACTATAGCGACACAAAAAAGAAAAAAAAATTAAAAAATCAGATACAAGTTTGGTTTACTCCTAACATTGTTGTGAAATGATTCGTAACAGGAGATTTTTCAATAATTGCAAGGTTAAAATGTATTGTTAAATTCAATAAAATAATTTGTTTGCGTTTTTGAAGATACAAAGCATATTTCGCCAATATACATTCTCAACAAAATCTACGGAAGATTTTATGCTAACCATTCCTTTTATGCTTGCAAGCGTACATTACAACATTCCATTTGGAATGCCTTTTTGGTTGTTTCAGCTATTCATATGAAGAAAAAATATTAACTATAGTAAAAGAAAGTATTATAAAAGAATTTTATAAGAAATTTTTATTTATCTTTTTGTTTTATGTATTAAACTTTTGCACAAAATAGCTATAAAACATTTTTATAAATCTAAACAATTTAACTATTAGTAATAATAATTTAATTTCTGCTGTTATATATCGTCTTCTGATGGAGTAATATTTTTCTAAACCTTGAGATGACTCTCATAAAAAATATAATTTTACCAAAATACAGTTTCACTAAACTGATACTTCCAATGACCATTAACCCGGCAGGACGGGCGCGGGGTGTTTCGACACCCCACGGCCAAATATATTCATCTGTTGTCTGTCTTTATAAACCGAAGTGGTCTGGCCCCTCAGTACCTGCCTCGAAGGTCAGTTTCCATGCATAGAGTCTGAAAACGGTGAATTCTGACTCCATTTTAGCCTTATAGAACGATTTTGGGGTGTGCGGACACCCCGTGCGGGCGCTCGTGTTAGTATTTTTTAGTGGGAAACCATGGCTTGTTCCAGTCGTTCTGATCAGTCTTTTCTTTGTTTGACGTATAAGCAAGAAATAAACAGACTTCAAGAGATGTCAGAGGAGATTTCGTCAGATGAAAAGAATATAGTTAAAGAATTAAACGATTTAGATAATGATGACATATTCAGTGATCACTAGTCTGAGTTAGAAGAATGTAATTATTCAGAGGAATTTTGCGACCAAACTAGCTTTTTTATCGGAAAAGGTATAAAGAAAGCTGAGTCACAGAAGATACTATTTGTGTCCAAGAAACAAAGATATTAAATCAAAAACCATGTGTGTGAGGTGCGACAAAAATATATGTCGAGAACACTCAGAAATTGAAGCTGTATGTAATAACTACAAAAATCTAAAGTTTCAGATCCATGTACACCTAAATTATTAAGAAAATTGATTAGTTTCAGCATTTTAATTTACAATAATGTATAATTTTTACTATAATAAAAATTGAAAAAAAATCATCACAGGGGAAAATTTCCGTTTTTCGAACTGAGACAAAAACGGTGTGAGCTTTTAATTTATTCATTTATTATTTTGAAAATTACGATAATTTAACATATTAGTTATCATTTTTCTCGCAAAAAAGGGTAATTATCATAAATTTCTTTAGCAATTAAAATTTAGAAAAACTTTCGCATTTATGCCATTTAATATGTTTGGGGTGTGCTGACACCTCATGCCCGTTCTCGTGTTACTTTTCGCGGCGCCCGTCCTGCCGGGTTAAGAAAGAAAGAGTTAAATCAATTTAAGTGTATTATATTATGTTCTTTTCGTTTGATTCCGCTCAACGAGTAACATGGGAATACATTTTCTTGTATAAAAATGTTCCTGCCTAAATACAATATTACCCTTTGAATCTTTAGCCTATGAGTGTACATAATCACCTTCTATTTTTCACTCACCAGTAAATTCGATTAAACTATTTTGAACAGGACATTCAGCATCTAGCTATTTAATTTATGTACTTTTAATCCATCTAAGCTTAATTTTTAACCTAACTGATAACATCAGAATTCCATTGAATCAATCAGTATAAAAAACTGCACATCTAATTATCTCCCATTATGCATTTAAGAATAAAAATCCAGATTTCAGTCGGAATCAATTTTGAACTAAAGCCCATTCCTATAAAGCTAAGCTAAAAATCTTCTTTCAAATCCATTTACTGCTTTATATATCGGAGAAGTCTTTTGAAACGGAAGCAACTCAAACATCTTTCACAAACTCCTCTTATTCGAAATCTTTTAAATCCAATCGATCTTTCTCTCTCTCTCTAAAAGTTGCAAATGCCATTGCAATCAAGTGAATGAATCTAACTTTGAAGTGCTGGCTTGTTTGAAGGAAGATTGCATTGAATGAGACTCTCTTTCAAACAGAAATCATTTTAAACGAATGGTCCTGGAATCATCAATTTCGGAGCACTGCCTTTTAATTGCACTCCGTGAATGGGAAAACTGAACAACAAAATTATCTTAAGTGGAAAGTTAATAGTATAGAGGATTTGATTGATCTCGGGCACAACAACAAATGCTTGTAAGGAAGTGTGATAAATTGATATTATAGTTAATTGTTACTGTTTAATAGCATTAAAGAGTATTGGTAAAATTGGGAAATAAGTCCGAATTGGTGTGCATTCAAACAAGAGAAATGAATGTCTTTCGTAGAAATTCTTTAATTGCAAACTGTTTAATTGTGCATTTATTTCCGGGGGAGGATGATAAGAAAATACAAATGTTGCCTTTTAAACAACCAAATTTATAATTATTTAATATAATAAACAATGCATAAAGTATGATATATGTATCGAATGACTTGAAAGAATTATGATGAAAGAATTTTTAAAAATTATTTTTATATTTATTAATCTATTCAGAATTGCATAATAAAGCCTTCTGAAACTGGATAACATTTAAGATTTTTTAGCAACCAAATTGTTAATAATAATAATCACTTCCAAAATATTAAGAGCTATAAAATAACCCATATATAACATATATATTAATTTTTTTTTCATTTTTTGTCAACAACTGATATTTAAACAAAATTATTTTCTTAAATGTCAGTAAGTTGACAACGCATTTGAAAAAGAGTGCGAAAGTGTTACAATTTTGGGACAATCATTCAAAATATATTTTTGGTACTTTTACGTTAGTCGCACGGCTTACAAAACTTAACTTATTCAGAACTAATAATTATTATCCTATATTAAAGAATCAATATTTTTGTAGAATAAAAGGTGGGGTATATTTTTTGTCATCATTATAAGAATATTTTAATATTGATATGACAAAATATCAATCCTAATTTTTATAATTCTCCTAATATTTATTTGACATAAGAAGATTTTAGTTTCCACTATTAAAAAAATAAATGCGTTAATTTGGAATTGATCTCTTTTAATGAAAGAAATTAAAGAAAATAGTGAAAGAAAAAAAATTAATGACTTTAAATTCATTAAATAGTTTTTTTTATTCTTTTATTTTATTCCTTCATTTTCTGTATATATTTATAGTAACCCTTTTGATATGCCTCAACAAACCATTTAAATTGGCCTTCTTTTTAACTTAAAGTTGAATTAACAGTATTAATAAACATAATTCTCGCTGTCTTATATATTAATTTTTTTTTCAAAAGTTAGATTAGGAATTTCTCTTTATAAGGGATTAGTATGATGGTGCTATCAAACATTTCTATTGGAGTAAATAATAATAAATAAATTAGCAATGAAAAAAGAAATAAAAAATTGATATCGTTGTCCTCAGATTCATATAATTTATTCGTCCAATTTATGGACATAAACGCAACAGAAAGAATACTGCAGTAAAATACCGGGAAATTTTAACAACACCCAACTGTCTGTTTAATATCACTTAGGCTGGCGTCCTGGCACTTAGGTATGGCCAGGTATCCGTCCTAGTGAAGTCCTAGTTAATCTCGGTCAGGGTATCTCTTCAGGTATCGGTTGTGGTTCTTCTGTGTTCTATCTGTCTGGTGTGTGAATGTGCCACACCCCCCCTGTAAAAAGGAACTTTTTAAGTGAATGTGTTAAGTTTGTGTCGTCTTATGAGCTAGAAGTCAGACTTCTACCCTCCTGGGCTCAAGGGTCCGTACCCTCGGAAGTTACAGCACCCCTAATTCCGTTGCAAAAGTGGAACATATCATCAACAACAACATTGCTTGCAATGTTAAATATGTTAAAAGAGCTGAGGTTAAAATAACTAATTTTATCATATTATTATTTGTTAATCGCATATGTATTATTTGTTTATTCGAAATTTGAGATGTTTACTACCTTAATTCAGTGTTCTTGCAACATCCGTTTCACTTTCTGATATGTTGTATGTAGAATTGATATACTTCAAATCACATACTACAATTATCTACATTTTTTAACACCCGCTACTCGAAGTACGGAATTCTCTAATAATATTTCCCGTTATTAATCGATCGATATAAAACAATCCTCATGAACACTTCTTAACAATAAGTTTAGAACAATAAAAACAGTGTTAAGAGGGTACAACAAGTGCCTATCTTCTGGCGAGGACATTGACGTACACAACTCAATAGATACTTCACGGCCTCGAAATACTTAACCACCTATCATAAACATCGATGCATCAGCGCACTTGAGACCGCCCGAATCTCCTCCAACGAGAAGATGAGGATGTTGTCAATGTCAAACCGATATCGATATAGATAACGATAGGGTAAGAATCAATATCTGCATCGCGAAAAGTTACACTAGAGGATAAAAGAAGAAGAAAAAAATAAAATAAAAAAAGACCATTTGTGCTCCGATCAATGCTTTCAAGTGCCCTGCTATTAGGATACGCTCTTGGGGGATCCCACTTTTTTTACATCCTACCGAATACAAAAGCTTCTTTTCTGTTAAAGGAATTGGGGAACCACTTCATGCCCCCATTTCTACACCCCCCGCGAAAAGTGGGAGTTGTGGTATGTGTTAATTCTCAAGTGTCAATATGAATTTCCCAGTAGTTCACTCAAAATTAAATGTGAGCATAAAAATTCTAAATATAGAGTCGTTAGAGAATTGGGTAACAACTCTTGATTGGTGATTTAATTAATAGAGCTTGTTTGAGAGATACTTGTGCTCAAAATTACTTGTACTCAATAAATGAAGAGGAGTGATTGCATGTTTGAGAGTTTACGCATTTTACTCTGACTAGAAGATGAATAATTTTTCTTCGGGTCATTTTGGGGAAATTTAAATAATCAACGATGCAATTAATATTTTCCCTCATTTTTTTGATGATGAAATATTTAATTTTAATAATGGCTTAGAGGCATTGTTTAATATTCATTTGTGTATTGTATATTATTATTTCCTTCGTAAACTAAAGTAGTTGTAATTGTTTTCTTTCCATATATATTTTCAACTATGTCTTTGGAATTTTAGAAATCCATTCATGAGGCTAAAAAAAAACTTACAATTTTGAGATTTTTGTCTTTAAAAATAGAATTAAAATTTAAAGTATATGATAATGAGAAATCATTTGTTCACGTCATTTTCTGAAAATTTATACACGAGACACGATGCAATTATTATTTATCATTAGTTTTTTTGTATTGATATATTTTATTTTAATAATGGCACGAAAACATTTGTTTAATATTTCTCAGCGTTTGGTTATAATATTTCTCTAATAAACTAAAATAATAAAAATTGTTTACTTTCCGCGTATGTTTTCAATCAAGTCTATGGAGTTTTAGAAGACCAGTCATCAATGTAAAAAAGAAGTATTTGCAGTTTGAGGTATGTATTATTAAAAATTGCTTTAATATTTAAATTAAATGATAATTTGATATCCATTCATCAGGCTAAAAAAGCTCAATTATAATTTTAAGATTTCTGTCTTCAAAAATTGCTTTAAGATTTATAATATACAATAGCGAGGGATCATTTGTTCAAGTCATTTTGTTGAAAATTGAAATTAACAGCAAGACGCAGGGAAACTATTATTTGACCTTAGTTTTTTATTATTTTCTACTGAAATATTTTAATTTAATAATGATGTAGAAAAATTTGTTTTAACTCATCAGCATTTTATTATAATATTTCTTTCATAAACTAAAATAATAAAAATTGTTTACTTTCCATGTATGTTTTCAGTCAAGTCTTTGGAATTTTAGAAATCCATTCATCAGAAAAAATTCTTTTGCAGTTTTGAAATTTATGTCACTAAAATTTGCTTTAAGATTTAGAGTATATGATAGTTAGGGACCATTTCTTCAGATAATTTTAGAAAAATTGAAATTAACAGCGATACACGATGCAATTATTATTATATTTACTTTTTTAATATTCCTCAGCGTTTTGTTATAATATTTCTCTGATAAACTAAAATAAAAATATATTTATTTCCTTTCCATAAATGTTTTCAGTTAAGTCTTTGGAATTTTTGAAATCCATTCACCAGGCTGAAAAAAACTCATTTATAATTTTAAAATTTGGGCTCTGAAAATTGCTTTAAGATTTATTGCTTACTATAGTAAAATGTTGAAGAACTTTAAAAAGAAAAAAACATTTGATCGAAATTTTTCTTTCGTTCTATTTTTAATAAATCGTGATAAAGGAAAAGAGTGACAACTTCTCTGAATCAAAGTAACTTTTGAGCAACCAGACAGAACTCTATTCCAAATGGAATAGACAAAATTTAGGCTTGAATTTTTAATGGAAGTTGAATAGATAGACGTAATTCTTATTCTTGGTGTAATTGTAAAATACATTTGTTAAGATTTGAGATTCACTTTGACCAAAACAAAGAAATGCTTTCAAAAAAATCCACTCTGATGGTAAAAAAAGTCTTTGTTCTAGTCAGAAACACTTCGAATGGATAGAACTTTTAACGTTTTTCTTTGAAGGATATTAGTTAGAAACACTGCGAATGGATATAACTTTTAACGTTTTTCTTTGAAGGATAATATTCAGAAATACTGTGAAGGGATAGAACTTTTAATGTTTTTCGTTGAAGGATACTAGTCAGAAACACTGTGAAGGGATAGAACTTTTAACGTTTTTCTCCCATTTACGTTCGGTTGAAATTTCATACAAAAATCTCTCAGGACACTAACAAGGGTGTTATTTCTTCTTTTATGTTACATTCGATGAAAGAATATATGATTATTTTCTATTGCATTTGGAATTTCTATGTAGTAATGACACGTATATTAACATATTTAAGTGAACGAGTTTAATGTAACTAAAAATCTTCTGCATTTGATTTGTGCTTGTAGAGGAGCTGCCTTGAAAAGATAACAACACAACTGTAAAGTTGCAAGAAATCTGAATTTCTGAAACATTATCCATTATATGTACCTTATAAATTCCTTAAAATTAAATTGTATTTACCTTATAATTTCCTTTATAAATTTTTTGTTATTTTGAGCAATCAGTTATCAGTTGAAAAGCAGTTTTTATAAAATTTCACTATGTTTTACCTCCCTATGTTTTTTTCCTAGGAGATTAATAATTGTAAAACGCTTATGAATTATTTTTAAAATTTATTGTGTTTTGTTGAATGATGAAAATATTTAAATATATAAATTTGTAAAAAGTTATCGTAGTAGCATTTATATTAATAGCACGTGATTGACAGTTTTAAGTTGATTCATATTTGAAGATGCAAAATGGTTGTTCACTACAAACCGAATTATTAAACTTTCTTATTAAAATTTTTGCTAAGAAAAACACTACATATTAAAATACGTAAACGAAATATTTTCATTTTAATTAACTTGTGGCTGGCATTGACAAGAAACATTACAATAACGAAACAAGGTTAAACAAAGTATAGAGTTTCAAAAGCAAACCTCTTTGATTTCTCGTGCCTTGACATGACATCAGCAGCTATTGATGAAAAGAAAATATTTTGATTTCGACGAACTTGAAAGAGCAAAGCTAATATATGACGCTATCAAAATTGAATTTCACCAAATCGGAATTTAATATGAAACATTTTGGAAACAAAATATTGATCTAAAACACCTAATATCAATTCATCTTTAAATGTTAGAAAAGTTAAATTTATAATATCGTACAGACAGACATATTTCATTTCATTTTTTGTGCTGTTCAAATTTTTGAACTTAATAAGTATGAATTATTTGGTTTTATTTTAAGTTGTTTTGCCACATTGTAACAAAATTATATTTCATGGGAAAAAGCAGATAAAGTTAAAATGCTTTTTTTTATTTTTTAAACAAATAAATGAATGTTTTAAGCAGTTATCTGAGTATGGCTACAAATTGTAAAGTATTGTCATCAGTTCTTTTATGATAGTATACGAACAATACTCGATTCAAAAAGAGTTTTAAGGTTTAGGAAATTTGAGTGAAACATAAGATTTTAAGAGACTAAATTAAGAAATAGTTTATATGTTTGGTATTGAAATTATAGTAAATGCATTGAACTACATGTTGTGGAAATTTATGATTACAGTTATCAAAAATTTATTAAATAATTTTTTCTATAATGATAAAAAAATGGCTTATTTAGCAAATCAGTTTGAGATAAATTGCATCTTAGTTGAAAAATCAGTAACTTATTAATAAAGAAATAAAAAAAATATGATTGCATTTTAACATTTTTTTAATAGTTAAAAAATTAATTACTGGAAAATACTGTTTAGAACAAATAAAAACCTTTACATAAAATCATTATTCATATATATCTTATTTTATGTTACTTGTTGCACTTTCACATCAAGGATGCAAATTATGATAGTTTAGAAGAAAAAAATATTCTTAAAAAAGGATTATTTAAGTTAAAACAATATTAATGGTCAATGGGAACATATTTAATCTTAAATAGTAGCTAATAGTAGATTTTTCTAGCAGATATTAAAACATTTTGGCATTCTGTTTATTCCTGATATACTATTTAGCACAATGCTTGCCATATATTTATTTTATATATTCCTATCCAATTTGCTTTCTATCTTCCAGGTTTATTAAAAAGCAAATTGCGTAAAAGAATTTTACTTTTGATGTGTGAGTTTTTATACTTGCATTATTTTATTTATTTCTATTACAATAACATAGCTTTGAATTCTGAATTTTTCAGATACTCTCTCTCTCTCACACACACATACACACACCTTTTGAAAAGTATAATTTAGCAATAATTTAATATTAACCATAATTTTTGATTAACTTTTACAATAATTCTCTAATGAAATTCTATTTTTCTACTAAAACGTCACATTCTATCGAAATATTTGAAAATGTTTTACTAACAGTAAAACACTAATTTTTTCATTCGCCCTTACAATCTTTTTTATACTGCTTACAATTCTTTGCAATTTGTGCTGACATGGTAATAATAATTTTTAATTTATTGATATAAAAATTTTGATTTTTCATTTATTGATAAGATGATGATAAATTATAATTTTTGATTTATTGATAGGATAATAATAATTTGGAATGTGAATTATCATCTAAAACTGTATAAAATTATAAATAAGAAAATAAATATTGCAACAAATAATTACATTAATCTTTATAAAGAAATTAATTCTCATAAAACTGATCAAATTAAATAATGTTAATACATAGCTACTGATATGGAATGAAATTACATACATCATATTCACCATAAAAATATCTTATGTGAACAAATAATATTGTTCTATTTTACTTTCATAGTACATGCAAATACGTAAAAAATTTAAAGTTATAACTACAGAAAAAATATTTTTTTTAATTCTAAAGCGAATCTTCCATGATTTCTTAAAACAAAGCATTCATCATTATAAATTAATTACCAGCTAAAGCGTAAATGATTTGGAATTCTAATACACTTAATATTGCTATTTATTTGCAGTTTCATTATGTTAAAAATGCATAGAAGAGCGAAAATAAATGTATGAAATAAATTTACTTCAAAGAAAGCAATATTTCCATTTACTAGTAAATGCCATAGTTCTCACATAAGACTAATCAAATTAATTTCTTGGATGCCCATTATTTACTGGTTTTTATCCATTGATATGGCCAAAGTGAATCGTATGTAAGCTAAGGATAAAAATTGCAAAATATTTCGTATAACGCATTATTGATTCCATATGGCGATTAATATGTTAATTTCCAAGCAAGAAAACTTTATTTCCAAAAACAGGAAAAATCACAGTGAGTTATTTTAATTATCTAGAGCTATTCAAATTTTTTACACCAAAACACATTAACAAGAAAAGAAAATATAATTTACTTTTAATGATTATAATCTTGAATTGCTGTAGTAATTATAAAGGACGTGAGATTTTCTAAACTCCGCATTGAATATATGAAATTGGATTGCCTTTTAGAATAAAAAGTGTGTATTAGGAAATGCCATTATATATATAATACTCGCAAAACAACATAATTAAAAAGGCTTTGTGAAATCCCACAAAAATGTGCGACTCCAATTAAATTAAAATACAGCTGTTGTTATCGAGATTTCTTTGAATACTTTAATTTCACCATAAGATAATATCTTCTGTCTACATAAAACAGCATTTCTTCCAATCCTTTAATCATCAAACAAAAAGTTGTTTTCCAAAAACTCGAAAAATCACGCGCAACTGTTTTTAATGATCTGGAGTAAATCAAAATAAAATTTCAAGAAATCCTTTCTTTTCATCTTAAAAACAGCAGAAGTGAACGAAAAGAGGCAGAAATGACTTTACTTCTTCAATAACAACGCTGACTTGGAATAAAATACAAATATACGAGTTTCAACGAAAAAGAGGAGTGGAATGTTTTTGACATGGGAATATTTCCAACTTAATCTAGCAGAAGCAAGCTTATATTTAAAAAGGTAATGAGCCCAAAGTTAGAGATTCAGAAACACTGAATTGTCTTTAGCAGATAGCTGTTTCCTTCTAACTAATGAAAAAATAGTTTATTTCCTCTGAATGAGATTCTTATGGGACCAAACACTTCTCCACTTTGAAAGATTTATAGACTTTTATCGTAATGAACTGAAACTCTGTTTTAAAGTTCATAGTACAAATTCTTTAAGTCACTAATGCATCCCCCTTTTTTTGGAGAAAAATTTCGCATTACGCTTTTCAAGATGGGAATATGTGACATATGTTTTAAGTTCTTACTTAGTGAATTTTGGTTCAGAATAAAAAGGAACGCTTAACTTAATGTTATGTTAGTAGAAATCTTTTATTTACTTGTTTTAACCATTTTGCGTTCAATAATTATAATTTCTGCAGATTCTGTTTTTTATTTCCATTTGCGGTATGTCTCACAATGAATTTATTTAAAGATTCGTTTTAAAATTTTAAATTAATATTATTTTAAAACTGCTCAGCTAAAAATTGTGTTAAATAATTAGTTGGTTAAGCTTGTATTTTTTAAAAAATAAAAAGGAAACAAAATATTAACATAAATGCAATCCATAACGCATATAAAAACATAATTTAATTTTCTTTATTTCAGATTAATTTTATTTATTTATTTATTAAATAATTCATAAAATAATACACATATAATTTACCTAGTATGATTTTACATTAGCTTCTTGGCGTTTGTAACGGCGCAAAAAGTTTACAAAAATTAAAATTTTAAATAAATTATTTCTAATTAAAAATTTAATTACTTGACTAATAAGATTGTTTTCTATAATTTTTGTCCATTTATATATTTGGAAATTAAAAGTTGGCGACATGGTGGTAACATCAGAAATGCGCTTACATATTTAAATATACGTATGGGCGTAGTAATTTGTAATAAATCCGATTGTCATCTTACGAAACTTTGCGAATTGTAGAATCATATATATTTACAAAACTTTTGTTAAATTTACCTATGTTTGACATTATTTGCAACATGTCTCTGAGATGTTATATATAAAATTTTGCATGCGATCTTAACAAAAATGAGCAAGACTGAACAGACTATTGAATGGATCTAGTAAAATGTATCACATTCTCTATTGGATATCAAAATTTAATGTTGGTGAGCGTTACATTTGATGGTAACTTCAGGATTTATACTATAACGAATGCTAAATATGTTTCTTGTTCATCCAAAGGTTTTAACTCAATTTCCTTAAGAAATATTCAATAATTAATATCCATATTAAAGCAAGTAGGAGATACAGTTACACTAAAGAACCTTAGACTATTTTAGGTCTTGTAATTACCACGAATCTTCGTGTATCGTTTTCGAAGCTTAAGGCGACTAGGGTTCTTTAAAAATGACCTTTTGTAATTTTCACCTTATCAATTTGAAATTTTACAGGCATTAAGAGTAACACTATAGAAGATGACACACAAAATTTTAAAACATTATATTAATTTATGTATGAGTTAGGGGGGTTAATATTAATTAATAATTAATATTAATATTAATATAATATTTACAATAAATAACGTTAATGAAAAATGTCCCATGCTCTCCAAATTTGTGCGAAAGCACTCCAATTTTTATTATTACTGTCTCTCACCCTTTTGAAACAAAAGTTAGGATTAAACTTGAAATTTGAGAATGAAATACCAAAATTAACAAATATAATAACTTAAAACTACTGATTTTTTTAAAAAAATGTTTGAATAGTTTTAAGTTATTTCGTTAGTTAATTTTGATATTTCGTACTCAAACTTCAAACTAATCTCAAGTTTTGTTTCAAAAGGGTTAGAGAAATTAATAATAAAAATTGAAGTATTTTCAAACTAGTTTAGAGCGCTTAGAACATTTTTCTTTAACGTTATTTTTCGCCAATATTATATTATATTTACCCCCTAATTCACAAATAGATTAATATAATACTTTAAAATTTTGCTTGTCATCTCCTATAGTGTTGCTCTTAATGCCTGTTGCATTTCAAATTACTATGGGGAAAATTACAAAAAAATCATTTTAAAGGTCCCTGGTCGCCTTAAAGACTATATTTTTTAAGAAAACTAAACAATGCTTTATTAATACAAAAGAACTGTTTTACGCTCATATAAATTAACAAATCCAAAATCACTAAACTATACATTAATTTAATGAGAAAACTTTCATTTCCTCATATCTCAGTTCTTTTATCCATTTTCAAGAAAGCATCTAAATATTTTATTCAGATTCTAATCAAGTTATACTATGCAGATGAAGAATATTAATATGTTTCTAAATAATACAATAAATTTTATTGCTCAACTACGATATTAATTCTGAAACAA
This sequence comes from Argiope argentata, assembly GCA_026289955.1. Taxonomy (NCBI): domain Eukaryota; kingdom Metazoa; phylum Arthropoda; class Arachnida; order Araneae; family Araneidae; genus Argiope; species Argiope argentata. The sequence continues at coordinate 1,601,166 of JAOUZG010000498.1, forward strand.
TTAAGCTACTAATCCTGTAGTCTTCGCTATTTGAGTTCTCAACAACTTCCTCGTCCATTACTGATGAACTTAAAACCCACAAATCCTATTGGTTGAATGCATAAGTTTTCCTCATAAGGATTCCTAACCCTTGTTGATACAATCGAGCCTTCGACACAATAATTCCGCTCGGATTCGAAAAGACATTTTTCAGAAACAATAATCGGCTGTTCGCTCTAGAAAAGCTACTAAGTAGGTAAAAGCTACGGAGAGCGAGAGAGAAAATTATTGGATCAACTTCGACTTGGACGGCCACGTCGGCCTGCATTAAAACTAATCGGCCTGCAAGTATCGCTCTGAAATCCCCATGTGACGTCACTAACAGCGCGGGCTTAGGAAAATCCGTAATGCTCTCTAATGTAGCCCAAATCCCCTAAGCTTCCATCTATCTTCGAGTGCTTAATGTTTTGAGCTTTATCCACGAAGAAAGGCTCATCAATCCAATTAGGAAACGGAAAGGGGAAATTTCAAAACAACGAGATCTAAATAGTCGCATCGCTAATTTAAAGTCACTTTTCTGAAGAAGTGAGCTTATGATGATGTGTTACTCAGGTGTAATGAATGATATTGAGTCATAAAATCCTTGATTTTTAATGGTTCATTCTGGCGATGTTTGTTTAGATAATATTTTAATACTTAAATTATATTCAATATGTTTAGACTTTTACTGTTATTTTTTTATTATTCATTTTATTGGATATGCTGATGCATATCTTCAGTCTCATATCTTTAAGAAGAAGACTCGTCAATACATTTAGAAAATAGGAGATTTAAATCTCAAAACAACAAGATCTAAATAGTCGCATCATTACTTCATATTGTCTTTCCTGAATAAGTAAGCTTATGATGATGCGTTACTCAGGTGTAATGCATGATGCTGAAAATAGTATCATAAATTTCTTGATTTTTAATGCTTCACTCTGGAAATGTTTTTTTATATATTATTTTAATACTTAAATTATATTTAATATGTTTAGATTTTTACTATGATGTTTTTTTATTGCTCATTTTTATTGGTTATGCTAATTCATATCTTCAGTCTCATATCTTTTAGAAGAAAGACTTATCAATCCAGTTAGAAAATAGAAGGTTTAAATCTCAAAACAACAAGATCTAAATAATCGCATCATTAAATCATATTGTCTATTCTGAATAAGTAAGCTTATGATGATGTGTTACTCAGGTGTAATGAATGATAGTGAATACAGTATCAAAAAATTCTTGATTTTTAATGCTTCATTCTGCCAATGTTTGTTTAGATAATATTTTGATACTTTAATTATATTCAATATGTTTAGAATTTTACTGTTTTATTCTTTATTATTCATTTTTATTGGATATTATTCATATCTTCAGTCTCATATTTTTCAGATAAAAGACTCGCCAATCCACTTAGAAAATAAGATGTATAAATCTCAGAACAACAAGATCTGAATAGTCGCATCGTTAATTTATAGTGACTTTTCTGAATAAGTAAGCTTATGATGATGTGT
>JAOUZG010000498.1:1612512-1628024 GCA_026289955.1 Argiope argentata
ATGTATATTTTTATTATGTATTTGTTCTATATGTATATTTTTATTATATATATTGTAGAAGGTTTTATAGAAGGTTTTTTATGTATATTCTAGAAGGAAGAATTCTATATATCTAGAAGGTTTAGAAAACTTACAAAAGCTATTCTAATACATTAAAATTTTTATTAAAAAAACTATTTTTTCTAGATGTATTTTTTTAGTTAGAATCTTTAAACTTTCTAGATGCGTAATACTAATCTGGTGTTAATTTATCAATACAAAAGTAAACCATTACCGAACCAAGGAGAAAATTAAAATGTATTACAGAGTAAATAAACATCACGCTCATTAGTTCGTTTTAAGAACCAAAACGGCTCTGAATCTGATCAATGTCACATCATAAGAACACAAAGACACACATTCTCCACTGAAATTTTGATTCTTCGTTGTATAAAACTCCCACAATGTCGTTAAACGACAAAATCGCCCCTGGCCACCCGAAGGCAGTCACCGAAACTCTCGCCAGAACAAACTCTATCGCCAAAAAGGAGAGAAGGAGAAAGAGACAACAATTCCTTCAGCGAGAGAGACAACAATTCCCTCGAAAAGAGACACAGTCTGATTCGAGCAGTCCATTAGGCGAAGATGAGAACTGGAATCGCCCCAGGAGCTATCCGTTTTGCATAAAGCAAAATTTCGTTTCGGCATGTGAGTGACTGAGTGCCCGTAATGGGATTTCCAGGAGAACCAGAGAGTCGCTGAAAGAGTATGGGCTTCAGGCGTTTGATTAAAACGCATTAATTCGAAGAATGGTATTGATTTTCTGCATGAAAGGCACACACGGCGAGCTTTTAAGAGTGCTTATGTGTTTGTTATTGGAGACATTTTGTTAGTTATTGTCTGGTTTCGTACTTTTGTTTTAGGTTTCAGGAAATACGATACTTCTTGATGTTAGGCTTAGAAAAATTTTCGGGGTTCCAAAAATAATCCTTATTAAGATAGTTGTAATGGGAGCATATTTTAATGAGTATTTGCTAATGGAAACACTAATGAGTTGTTTTCTGTATTGTATTCGCATCGAAAGTCGCGAATGGTTTAAGGCATTTGTATTGTGAAATAATAATGAGTGGAGAAGAGTCTCGAATTTCGGAAATGTTTTCGGTTCCCCATTATCAAAACAGAAGAGAATTTTCTGGAAATGCTTGTATTATTGTTCGAAAGTTTTAGTGAAAAATGCATGTATTGAAATTTAATTAAACGAGAGTATATAATTAACTTTTGCTGCAATCTTATTATCTACAGCCTTTATGCTCCAAACTTTAAATTTAATTCTAATTAAAATAAAAAGAAATCATATGGGCGTATTGATCAAACACAATAATATTATTTGACTTTATTTTATATTCTGCATATTCTTCGAATTGAGCTCCTTATAAATTATTTCATTTGCAAATCTTTATTTACCAAGTTTTATGCTTGAAAATAAAATGATCCATTAAAACATGCACTTTTTGTTCCAATATTTACAAATGAAATTACTAAATCTGACATATTATTAATACAGTTATTCAAAATAATAAATATATTAAACAGGTTATCAATGCAAAGAAATACAAATATACTCTAAACCATGTGTAGACCTGGATATCAGGATATAATTATGAGCGAGAAATAACTCTTGATTAATTCAAAAATAAGATGCGAAAAAAATTGCATTTTAAAACAATTTTAAATTGAATTTTTTAAAAACAATTTCGACAATTTTCGTTATATATATGCATTTATTAACTGAAACTTCTTGATTAAATGTACAACATTATATTTGTATATAATTGTAAAATCGTATCATTTTAAATGTACAACATTATCATAAACATATAAAATTCCAAATTTCAAATTATTAATGTATCCCATAAGTTTCTTTCCTATCTCTAATATAAAATGTATAAACAATATTTACTGTTTAAGATATTATTTATTTGGTCATATTACAACCCTTTTGCCTTATTACCTTCTACCATCTTTCAGAAAGCTTCATGATGACTTCTTTCCAAAATTGTTGTATTTTGAAGCGCGATGAGAAAACAATTTCGGGACTTCCTTTTACATGGAGTCTCTTTCACTTAATTTACAATTTGTTGGTATTGCAGAAAATGTAACAAATTGTAAAATGTGAATTTTATCAAGCTATGTACTCAAAATTACTGAAGATATAGGCCTAAAAATTGTAAGAAATGAAAAAAGACAAAGGTCTCACAATTTAAGAAGAAAAATATGATACAATTTTTGTATCGAGAACTTAAATTTTCTTGAAATTAGAGTTTCACAAATCTTTTTTTATAATGAAATAAACAATTCAATAATATTAAATTAAAAGATAACTTGATTTTGATGCAATTTTATTGTCTACGTTTTGAATATTTTTTATTAAAAGAAATATAAAATGAATTTGAAATAAAAAGGAAATAAAATCTACGGTTAAAATCGAGTTATCATGTGAGAACATTACTATTTTTAAAGTCATTATTTGTCTATTAATTCCTTTTTTTCCAGCTGGCAAACAAATTTTCGGTGCTCGACCGATTTTAAGATGAAATAATAGCAACGATGTCAAAATTCTATCTCAATCCTTTCAAAACGTCTCTACTGTCAAAGGAGCATGCATAATAATAATGCAATACTGGCAAAAGCAGGTAAAAATAATTTTTCAGGTAAATTTCGGACACATCAAAACCGCCTAACCAAAACAGCATCTTGTTCTCACATGATGATATTTTAAAGAAATAGAATCATTAGATCCCTTGGAATTTAAAATTTGTTTGCCCACATGGACGTTTGCTAAGCATATTTATTTAAATTCTTTAAAGTATAGAACTTCAGAAATGACATCTTGTTATTATAAAATGTTATGTACTAAAAGGAAACTAAAAAGAAATCTACAAATCGATTTTATTTGTATTTCTTACGTTGTTTTATTACGCGATTTTATTTTAATGCTATTTATAGGTGAGTAATAAAGACACTATTTTTGCTCGCGTAATAGAGACGCTATTTATTTTCAAATAAAAGAGATGTTATTTATTTGCAAGTAATAAAGACTATTTATTTGCAAGTGGTTAAGTCACTATTTATTTGAAAGTAATAAAGACGCTACTTATTTTCAAGTAATAAGAAAATACTTATTCACGAATAGTAAAGTCACTATTTATTTGTAAATAATAGAGACGCTATTTATTTTCAAATAATAAAAATACTATGGAGAATCGAAATACCGAAGTTGAATTTCCATATGCACAATTTGTTTTGTTATTTTCAGAACTAAAGAAAGGAAAAATTGTAACTTCTATGCAATATGAACTAGAGTTCCATCTATTTTAGATTATTCAAGTAATTAAAATATTTAATAATAAATTATATTTCAAACACTATATATAAACATCTGAAATGAAAAAAATATATATTTATAATTAGATTAAATTAAAATGAATTAATTATGGGGGCTATAAAATCCACTGAAACAATGGAATTTCCAGTACAATAGAGTTTCAAACTGTTCGACTATAAATAAATACTGTTTATAGAAAATCTAGTAGATCAATATAACATAATAAGAGCTTAAAATTATCTAAAATGACATATAAAATGTATAAGAATTAATTAAATTTATAAGGAAAAGCAATTTATTTTGATAAATAGGAATAACAGATCATTATCACTTCAATCCTATTTTGAACATATTAAAGATCGCATAATATACATTAATAGAAATAAAACTTAAAGGTGCATTTAAAACAAGTTATCCTTGCTGCTAAATTTTAAAGCCTTTATTTTTTGTTAGAATCATGGATTATAAGTCTTGATGAATGGGTTAAGAAACAAGGATTAATTTCTTAACCCATTGAAAACTTATAAGAAAGGTTAAAAAAATTACAATAAATTGTGAACAATGAAACTGTTTTAAAAACTTACAAGAAAGATATCATCAAATATCTAGATATAACACAAAACAGAAATTCCTAGAGTCTACACCTTTGGAATATGGCATTTAAGAATATTTGATCAAACATTTTTAAAGCTTTTATTTTCAGAAAGAATGACGCATTACACGTCTAAGCAAATAGGCTTAGAAACAAGGATTAGTTCGACCAATTTTAAAAACTTACAAGATTTCATCGAATATCTATATCTATTACAAAACAGAAATTCTTAAAGATTCTACAACTTTGGAAAATGGCATTTAAGGGATATTTGAGCAAATTCGATTTAACCTAGAGGTAAAACAACTAAATCTTAATTCTTCAAATAAAATTACTTCTCACCTTTCACAACCACCTCCTCTTTAAAACAATGTCATTCGCAAAGCATGTCTCGTTAACTTCACAATAGAGACTTGATCGTGGCACGGAACGACTAAATCTCTTAACTTCAGTTTTAAACTCCATTCTTCCGCCTTTAAAGAATTTATTTTCCTGACAAAGTCCCAGGGTTAATCCCTTTAAATTCCAATCAAATCGTGCGACTCGAAACCGTCAGAAGAAAGCCACCCCCGATTTGTCACTTCGCCTGTCGGGCACACAGGGGGATCGGCCTGCCCTCCACCTCCAGGCTGAATCCTCCAAACAATCCCCACAATTCTAGAAACCCGAGCGGATGAGAATTCTAATTAAAACTGCCCATCAAAAGCAGGGGGCAAATAACGTAAATAATTGTTATTTAAGCGTGCCCTGCTCCAAACTGTCAGATTTCGATCGAGACAATGCTGTATCCTAGCAACAGGTATATTAGTTTTACGCAGCGACGAATGCCAGAAATGGAATACCAAACTGTCCTGTGTTCTAATTCAAGAGGATGAACCAAACCTATGTTAGAATTAAAACCATTTCAACTCGGCAGATGAGGGCATTATATTGAGGCATATTGGCTCTAGTCTAAAACTAACGATGAGGCATATTCCTTTCCATTATGTTGACCTGGAGTTATCTGCAAATTACTTATTAGAAACAGTAACTTCGGAGAAATGGGCGGTGAGCTTCAGTTAAATGACTGGATACGCCACGCTCCGGTTCAGTATTGAAGCGGGAAATTAGTAATTGCGAGCATGGCGAACTGTGTCTGTGCTGGTAGCATATTGTTATTTTAAAATATGAGAAATTCATATGCTTGGACAAAGATACTCTATAAACAGTCCATTTCCGTAATAGTTATTGCCGCGTTTAATCAAGAGTTTATAATAGATCGATCATCATTTTGTCTGTGTGATTTAACAGCAATAGGCATCTAGAATAGCGGGTAGCAAGTTTTTCACTATTAGTAATACCATTTCACAAAAATTTACAAAATATAACAGTAATAATACAGTTCTGTTTGATATATGATTTATAATCAATAAATCTTTTACTCAATGTACATGTATAATATTTGTATTTTAAATTAATTGGAAAACTCTTATTACATCCTCCTCGCTAATTATTTTAAGAAAAATTCCATATCAAGTTAACTTATTCAAAAAAGACAGGAATTTACATAGAATTAACTTACAGAAATGGGAAATGTGTTTCAAAAGTTTATAATGGAGTCATGGATTTACAAGGAATTAACTTACACAAATGTGAGATGTGTTTTAAAAAAGTTTATAATAGAGTCATGAATTTACATGGAATTAACTTACACAAATGGGAGATGTGTTTTAAAAGTTTATAATAGGGTCATGGATTTACATTTAATAATTTAAAAGTGAGATGCCTTTGAAAAGTTTATAATAGAGTCATGGATTTACATGGAATAAACTTACACAAATGTGAGTAGTATTTTAAAAGTTTATAATAGACAATGCAAATTATATGCTAAATGAGCATGTCTATTGCAACTCTTGATCAAAATGAAAGTTAGATATCGTAACTCCTATTTAATTAGATACTTATCCTGTACCATTACGTTATGCTTATTTTGGGATAATATATAACACATTATTGAAAATATTGTCTAGTACCTTACAATATAGTACAAAAGTCCAATCCATTTAAAATTCAATTTTCTTCATTCATGTTTGCTTAGATAACTTATCCTATCTCATTATACTGTACATATTTTCGGATAATATATTATAAACTATTGCGAAAATTGTTTAAAATCATACAATATCATAAAAATCAAATATATTTATAATTTAGTTTTCGTAATTCACGTTTGCTTAGATAACTCATCCTATTGCATTATGCTGTACATAATTAGGGATAAATATATTATACATTATAGCGAATAGTATTTATTATCTTACAAAATTCTACATAAATAAAGGAAATTGAAATTTAATTTTCATAATTCCTGTTTGCTTAGGTAACTATTCCTGTTGCATTACATTTTATATATTTTATAAAAATATATTATACATTATTGCGAATATTGTTTAGTATCATACAATATTGTACAAAAATCAAATCAACTTGAAATTTAATTTTCGTAATTCATGTTTGTTTAGGTAATTCATCTTATCGCGTTATATTGTACATATTTTAGAATAATATACTAAACATTAAACAATATTTTGTAGTATTATACATTGTTGTACAATGTATGTGTGTAAATAAGGTAAAATGATTGAAAGTCCAAAAATACTAGAAGCATAACTGAAAAGAAAAAAAATGATTAAGTTTGGAAAACCTCATGCAGAAATAATAAAACAAAAAAGGCTATAACATAGATTGTAAATTCTGATTTTTAATCATAATCTCATTGATTATATACAAAGAAATATAAACTCCATTGATTATCTCTATGAATCTATCAATATAGAAATGATTATATCAATAGAGATTATAATCAATCAATGATATCTCATTGATTGATTATAATGTCTACATTAGATCCAGCAACAAAAATAAAGTTACCGTATTATATATTTGCTTAACACATAAGCAGAACAAATTCCAATTTTTTCCATAAAAGTTCTTAATTTCATTTTACCAATTCGTTAAGTTAACTTTTTAAGAAAACCATTTGATTCAATTTTAATTTTAGGATCGAAGTTAATTTCAGTATAAATCCAGGGTATTAGAATCCAAGGAAGGGTTTTTCTAACTGCTTTCTGTATTTTCTATTAGCAAATGTATTTTTAGAAATCGAATCCTAGAATATCACTAACCTTCTAAAATAACCTTAAAGAAATCTATGAGAAAATAATCGCACTCATTTAAAGAAATTTCTATGAACTAGATTGCATTTACCATTAAACAGCATAAAATATTAGAGCAATGTTTACAAGAAATATTCAGGAAGAAAATATTCTTCATTATATTCAAGACGTTTGATTATATTAGAATGAATACTTTCAATCCTTTTTGAAAATATTTGAATTGAATCATGTTCTAGAAAGAATAAATATATAAAAAAATTTAATTTCATCAGATTTATACTTCAAAAAAATTGAATGTAAGTAGAAATTGCTTAACAACAAAAAATATTCCAGAACATTGTAATTCTTAAATTATTTTGGCTCTCATATTATTTTAAATAAAACATTTAAATCAAGAATATAATCTAAAAATGACATGAATACATATTTAAATTAATATACAAAACTAAAAGGGTATTTTAAAAGGTACAAATATAAAGAGATGAAAATTGCATATGCAAATTCGAAATTTATCAGTGAAAAATATCAATTCTTTTGAAAGATTCGAAGAAAGGGTTGTTATTCTTTCTGATTAAATTCCAAAAAAGGAATGAAATTGAATAATTTTAGTATTTATATTTCTTTTTTTAATTTTATTCTGGATATTTTTATTCATTTTCTCAATATAAGAACATATGCCCATTTCTTCAATTTTTTATTTTTATTTGGTATATTAATATTTCAAAAAGTTTAATTCTTTTTTATAGTATTTTGAATTATTGTAAAAGCATTGACGTCTTTTATTTCAAATATTCATTTCCTTTTATTTTGACATTAAAAATAAATTTCAGAATTAATATTAAAATATAAAATTGAAATTAAAGTGAATGCATTAACAACCATGTATTGGACATTTTTTTGTTGCCAAAATTAAATTTGAGTAATTCAATCCTGTTTTAAAACTTACAATATTTCTAAAAAATTAATTTTTTTGCTACAAATATAAGAAAATATTTAAAAATAACAAATAGCTTAATTAATTTTTATTTTTAAGTTGTATACCCATTCTAAAAATATTTCACCCACATTAAACCTTTTACTATAATGTATGCAATCATTATTAGTGATTAATTTTTAACTTAAATACATTATTTTTTAAACAAAAAAATCCTAACAAAAAGTAATACTCACGCACTAATTAAAAAAATAATCAATTTTAAATCCTTATTATTTTTCACTAATTTTCAAAATTCTTTTAATTTTGAAATAATATTGATTATTTATGCAAAAATAACGCATTATTTATTAATTATGTCTGTAAGTTATAATAAAATTAGTAAGCTACGTTACTGATTATTAATCACTTAATTTTAGGATTTTTATTAATTTTCATTAAAGAAATTTTTTTTTTCTTTCGCCATTTATTCCTCTTTCAATACATTTAATTTTAGTTTAAAATGATTGTTGAAGATAATATATAAATGAGAAAAATATCAATTATAGAAACTACTATGAAATCAAAAATTATATCATAATATAATTAAAGAGTTTTGTTTATTTCTTGAAAGGGAAAAAAGGTTTAGATATTTATAATTATTGTAATAAAAGTATATGATAATTATACCCGAATAGTACCAACAGGGTATTATACATGTAATAAACAGAGAGTGTAATTTTACAATATATAAAAAATAATATAAGTGCATAAATAAGTAATAAGTTTTATTTATAAGCATCAAAAAGATTTTTAATTGTGCTTTGATTTTAAGTATTTCATTTCCCTTTAAAAATATTATTTATAAACTATAAAATATTTTACTTTATAATAATAAATTTATTTTTATATTTTCAAAATAGGAATTTTTTCTAATTTACTTTCTAATTTTACTAATTTATTTATCTAATTTACTAAATTACCTTTTCTAATTTTTTTCTAATTTAATTCTTTAATTTTCTAATTTTTTTCTAATTTAATTCTTTAATTTTCTAATTTTTTAATTAGGAACTTTTTCAATCCTAGTACGTGAGCAAGTCTAAATATAATCCTGATTCCAAACATATTTTTAATAATATCCGTGAAAAACGGCAACATTTAACTATACATTTTTTAAAAAAACATGTTTTAAATAGATTTACTCTCGCTAAGTTTATATAATTGCTTATTTTAAAAAATAAAATAGCATTGTAATAGTGCGTTTAATCATTAGCATGTGCAGTTTTCAGTAAAAAGATCTAAATTGCTGTCCCTAAACATGAAAATAATTCAGTTATTTTTATATTTTCTCTAGAAAAATTATGTTTCCATTTTTAAAAAAATCAAAATATTTGATGAATAAATAACGAATACAAGAAAGGAATCCCAAGCGGACTTCGGTCTGCTAACGCCATCTGTTGATTGAAAATCGAAATCGGGGCACTTCTGAAAGCACATGCTACCGAACTTGAAAAGCACTGAAACGATCATTAAAAACAACAGCAAATCGCCTCTTCTTTTTTACGGTTCGTAATTTCAAACATTAATCAACATTACACTACTCCATCCAACGGCATTTTTTGCTCGCTACAAAGGCCCAAATCGAGCGTTTTTCGTCCGCTTATGCGAGAACAGGAAAAAAGAATAATAATGAAAAAACAAATCGAGATCGTTAATACGAGCTACATTATAAGTCCATTACACCATCGTAGGCCCATTAGAGTCCAAAAAAGAACAAACGTTATGCCCATTCGTATTATTCCATTTATTTGGTTTTTTTAATACATTCTTCCTATCACGATAGTACATCCGTCATTTTATGGTGACTTTATTAAATCTTCAAACAACCGACGTTTTTTGTGCGGAGTATTAAAAGACATTTCTATTGGCATTTTATATATTTTTTTTCTTCCTTTCTTGTCTTTTAAGCAAATGGACTAACAGCTCTATATCCATTAGATCCGTTTTTTTTTTCTTCTTTTGCTCTCTTTTCTCTTTCCTTTCATGTTAAAAATAAAAAAAAGAAAGAAAGCTAACTTTTTTTTCATTCTTTTTTCTTTTATGGAATTTTTCCAATTTTTTTGAAGACAAGAGAATAGTCTGAGCGATATTGGAAGTGAAGAATGTTAAAAATTACAAAAGAATAACGCTGAAAAGTGTATTATCACTTATTTGTTAATAGCTTTTGAAACATGCACTCCAAATTGTAAAAAAAGTAGTTGAGGGCTTTTAATTGAAATTAAATAAACATGGTCATTTTTCTATTAGACGACAATTTATATTCCAGTGGAGAGAAAATAATTAAAATCTTTTTTTTTTTGTGAGAGAAACGTTCATTCGATAACTTTAAAAAAACTACAAATGTACCTAAAATAAAAAAAAATCACTTTTAACAATTGGGATATAAATTGAAGCTTAAAGTACTTTTAATAAATTATTACATGCATTTCTTATTTATGTTGGATTATTTTACAAAATAAACTTTAGGGTACATCCACCTAATTATGGATTGTTTATAAGTTGACTTCTCCATTAACTATTTTATAAAAAATTGGAACATTTTAAAACAAATTTTTAATCAGTGGATAATTATTTAATAGCATAAAAAGTACTCAGGTACTCCTAAAAATGTAATAGCTTATAGAATTTTTAATAAATTGTAAATAAAACTACTGTTCAAATTCAATATTTGTAATTCATTTCTACTCTTTATAATTTTTATTATGTATAATTTTTTAATAATTATAATAACAATGAAACATTCACTTTAAATGGGCATTCCAAAATTCAAATCCTTCAACAAGGAAAGTTTATTTTTATTTTTATATTCATGAATTTTAGAAATAAGGTTTGGCATATATATATATATTGTGAAATGTAAAAAATTTAAACATAAAAATAAACCCATAATTAAAAATGTTGGATTTAAAAATACTATAGTAACTGTTGTTGCAATTTTATTTGACTTCACTTTTAATCCTGAAAATTAGATCCTGAAAATTAAAATAAAAAAAAGATTATTGTTTGAAAAAAATAACTAATTCTCTATTAAGAATACAAATAATAAAGTGAATATTTTAAATTTTAATGAGATTTTTTTTAAATGTGCTACTACTAATAATTTTTGAGGTGGAATTTTTATTTTAATTCATTAAAATGAATTCAACCATGAGCTATATATTAATTTGAAACTAATCGATGAAATATTAATTTTTCAAAGTTTTTTTTTGAATAAATTATAACAACCTTATCTGCAATTACAGATATGTTTTAATTCAGCATGCGAACCCAATTCATTAAAATACTCATAAAATCTTTTTGGGAATTACTATAATACTATACGAAATGCCTGATGAAAGTCACCATGAAATGTATAGCAGCTTCAATTTGTCAAATATCTCCATTTTTTATGTTTTTGGCGGTTTAAATTAATAATATTTAAGCTTTTTATAGGGTTTAGGGACTCTTTAAAAGAACAACGGTTATAAAAAAACTAAATCTTAAAATTAAGAAAAAATGTAATGAAAGTTTAATTAAAAATATTAATTGGAAGAAAAAGCTTAAATTTCATGCCTCCTTTATGATGAATGATAGCTTTCTGATCAAAAACATTTCAGTTTTGATAAATTATACTTTCATCATTAATTATACACTTCCATTGCATAATTAATGAATAAATTCTCTTTGTAAAAATGGTAACCCCATGAAATATGTGTTTTCTCCCATCAAATATGTGTGCGATTTTTCTCCTTTCTACCTCGAAATCGTTTTCTCATTAATTCATTAATATGCGCAGTGAACGTCTTAGAGCCGATAAATTCACTTTATTCGAATAAATATCTGCAGTAATTTGATGTCATTAGAAATTTCTTGAAATAAAAAATAAGATATGGAATTATGAATATTCTCTGAAATTTTCATAATTATTCTGGAATTTTAAATTTGTTAAGAATTCAAAAATGTATAACAAATATTTTTTTTAAACAATTGAAATTAAACTTTCAATAGTTGTTGTTTTCAGTGAAAACCCATTCTGTGTAATCAAAGGCTCATTTAAAATGACTCTCGATATGAGCTTGAATTATTCATTTCGATTTCACAACATTATAACATTTCCATATACATATATTCAACGTATTTATAAATTTCATATGCATACACTCAACGTATTCATAAATTTCATACGCATACATTCAACGTATTCATAAATTTCATATGCATTCATTCAACGAATGAATAAATTCCACATACATACATTTAACGAATTCATAAATTTCACATACATACATTCAACGTATTCATACATTTTATATGCATGCATTCAACGTATTCAGAAATTTCACATACATACATTCAATGTATTCATAAATTTCATATGCATACATTCAACGTATTCATAAATTTCACATAAATACATTCAACGTATTCAAATATTTCACATATATACATCCAATGTATTCAGAAATGTCATATGCATACACTCAACGTATTCATAAATTGCACATACATACATTCAACGTATTCATAAATTGCACATACATACATTCAACGTATTCATAAATTGCACATACATACATTCAACTTATTCATAAATTTCATATGCATACATTTAACGTATTCATAAATTTCACATAAATACATTCAACGTATTCAAAAATTTCACATATATACATTCAATGTATTCAGTAATGTCATATGCATACACTCAACGTATTCATAAATTTCACATACATGCATTCAACTTATTCATAAATTTCATAAGCATATATTCAACGTATTCATAAATTTCATATGCATACATTTAACGTATTCATAAATTTCACATAAATACATTTAACGTATTCATAAATTTCACATAAATACATTCAACGTATTCAAAAATTTCACATATATACATTCAATGTATTCAGAAATTTCATATTCATACACTCAACGTATTCATAAATTTCACATACATACATTAAACGTATTCATAAATTTCATTTACATATATTTCATTTACATAAATTTCATTTACATCATTAGTTATAATGTATATTTTATGTCAGAATGTATATGCATAAAAATCTTTTTTTAATTATTATGGTAACTATTATTATTTCATTTTTTGATTATGATGATGCTTATAATTTGATATTTATTCTTCTTTTACATAGATATCTATTATAAGACTACTTATTGCAGAAGAAATGTCTTTGGAAACATTTCGACTTATCTTCCGATTATAATCCATAAAAACCTAAGACTAACCTATTTTCAAATTTTTATATGCATTTTGTATGTGCACGTGTTATTTTGTTAATATGATAATTAAACAAGTTTGATTGGATTTTAATCAGCTTGATATATGGTGAAAGAAAAGTAATATCGGATGAGTTCGAAAATTAGTTAATTCAAAGGCGTGGAAATAGTGGAACATTTTATTGTTTGTTTTAAAAGTTTATAATAACTGTAATTGTTTTAAAGTAATGGGCTAGAAAGTGGTTTTTAACACCTGGTTTAGATATATTTAACCCCATGTTATCAATTTGAAAAATAAATAAATCATATCTGTTATAATTTTTTTTTATTTTCATTACATTGAAGTTTTTTAAATGGACTGCAAATTTTTCAGTCTTTATAAATATCGATTCATACAGAACACTAAATATCAGATTTTCAAAATTGAGAGTTTCTCTATTCTTTCTGATAATATATCGAAAAAAATTTAAGAAAGACTTTAATCATATTTTAAAAGATAAAATGAAATTAAAAGATAAAATTTAAATTGATTAAATTTAAAAACAAGTAAAAATATATTAATTATTTATGTAACTAAAGCTGTCTTTATAAGAGCAACAGCCTCCGTTTCTAACATATTTCTGGTTCATTGTCAGCATATTTTTTTAATCTAAAATCATAGCAATAAATAAGAAGCATAGAAAAGGAAACATGTTAGAATTTAAAACATGCGATATCCGCCCTGATAGATTTGCCATGATCATAGGTCTTGAAGGATTTATATGAACGCAAAGAAAATAATTTCGATAATACGAAAATATATATTTAAAAAAAATGATACAGCAAAGAAACATATCTAAGTTGCTTTAAATTGAGATATGTCTTATAGTTGATTTTCAAACACTAATAATAATTTCTATGAAATTTTAAAACATTCATAAACAAAAAATATGCAGATATGTTGAGCAATATTTTGTAATTTACACATTTCAATGAACACTTCAGCAATTATTTAAAATATTCTATACACTTAGATATAATTTTTTTTTCATTAAACCTAAAACTAAAAAGATGTCTAGAATTATTTGTATCTTTCTGGTGCAAGAACAGTGGTTTTGACTAAGCTGTTCCAAACAAAAGTTAAAATCATATCAATGTACATTAATCAAACATAAAAAAATCCGTATAGAGTTTAAAAATACCGATAAACAAACAAGTTTAAATGAGTGTATGAAATTGAATAGACTTTAAAAATTCAAAAATTTGAGCATGTGGTGCCTTACCAAGTAAGAAAGGTACACGTTTTGAAAAAATAACTAACACTGAACATTGAAATTTATTACTCTAGAGATGTATAGGAGAATAAAAAGAAATTAAAAAAGAGACATCTAAAAAAGTTGAAAGCAAATCTTATTGTATAGCCAAAATTACAAAATATGCCTCTGTTACCAACCAATTTTACCATACATCATTTATTTTTCTTAATAAAAATAAAATATTAATTTCCTTACATAGGAAATTAGAAATCATCTAGGTCTCTATATTGCTACCTCATTTACGAACAGATAAAAAGAAGAAAAAAACTAAACTCATGTTATTCTTATTTCAAAAACTTCTAGGTCGGTAACACTCGAGCAATTATATTTAATCCACCTAAAACGATTCTTCCTAAACCTTTTTCCCCACACCCTTCTCATCTTCCTCAATTCCTTCTTCTTAAAGTCCTTTCATTTTACAAAAGTCGGCAGCGAAAGTGAGAATGAAAAAAGCAGAAAGTAATTCCAGCCGTTCGGTAATCCCTATTTTCTTTCTTGCGCAACTTTCGGTGAGACACGGCGCCAACAAGTAAAAATACCCCCAAGAATCGGTCAGCTACTTGTTAGCTCTGGAACAATTTTCTCGCTCGCTACCTCACATTTTCTTCTCTGCCAGCCTCGTTAGAGAAATAGGATCTGATGTGCTCGATCCCCGGCCCAAGGACGCAGTAATGAGACCTGTCCCCTGCTCATTCCGAAAGGGGCGTTTTATTTATTTCAAAGCGATAGCAACACCTAGGCCTCGTTTTTTAGATCCTAAGCTTAAGCATTAGAAACACGCCTCATCAAAGCAAATTTTTTTTAAAAAAAACGGAGGAAAAAAGAGTGAGAATAGCTACAAATGACTTTTACATTACTAGTGGTACAGTTGCTAGTTCAGTAAATATTTCTCCACTGATTGCTGGTTGGTATG
>JAOUZG010000498.1:1628034-1652041 GCA_026289955.1 Argiope argentata
AGTAAATATTTCTGCACTGCTTGATGGTTAGTGTAGTAGTTATGCTGCCTTGCCAATAACATCGTAGGGCAACATTGTGGATCTTTTAAATACTGAGACGTAGTATCATTATTTTATGACATTTTGGCATTGAATCAGCCATGTAATATTTTTCTTTACTTTCTATAAGGGTTTTAAGTAAGTAAGCCCAAGGACGGAGTAATAAGATTTGTCCTCCGCCCTTTCCAATGTATAAAAGATGAGTTTTTGCATATATATTATTTGAAGTAGGATAAGGCGTATTAGAAAAATAAACATTTAATTAATATTAAATATGAGAATATTTCTCGTGCGTTATCGAATACAAGTAGCCAACTGCATCATAAAAAAAAAACTCCTGTTGCCACTCAGTATCAATAACTACAGGAATGATAAAGTAGCAATTAAACGAGAACCTTACAAACGGGATGTTTTGTTTATTTCCCTTGGATAGCATCACCTAGATGCCTTGCCACTGTTTTTTTTCTTCTTAGATCCTAAGCTTAAACATTAGAAATATGCCTATCAAAGCTAACAATCAGGCGAAACTGAAAACATTGAAAATAGCTACAAATAACTTTTATATTACTCGTGATATAATTATTAGTGTTTTAGATATTTCCTTATTCCGAATGGGTTCATATAACAGTTGCATTATCTTGCCAGTTCATTTCAGTTATATTAACGTCCCATTTTTCCCATAACTCCTCAGGACAATATTGTGGAGCTCCTAAAATGCAATACATAGTATTATTCTTTTATCACATTTTGCCATTGAATCAGCCATTAATATTTTCTTTACTTTCTATAAGGGTTTTAAGTAAGTAAGCCCAAGGACGCAATAGTAAGATTTGTTCTCGGCCCTTTCCGATAGGTTATTTTGTTTATTTCTTAGCGACATCAGCACCTAGACGCCTTGCCCTTGCCAATGTTTTTTTCTTAGATTCTAGGCTAAAACACTAGAAACACGCCTCATCAAAGCAGAAAATCCGGTGAAACTGAAAACATTGAGAATATCTGCAAATAACTTTTATATCACTCGTGATATAGTTATTAGTGTTTTAGTTATTTCCCCATTCCGAGCGGGTTGATATAACAGTTGCTATATCTTGCCAGTTCATATCAGTTATATTACCGTCCCGTTTTTAAAATAACACTAGGGCTATTTTGAAAGAAGGTCAGAAGAGCTTCCACCTTCTCTAAATTTACACACCACACCAGCTAGAGACATCTATCTCCAATGGATTAGACCCACTTACACGACGTACAACACTTCTGTAGAATCGAGTTTCGAGTCTGAAAACTTCGATCCAAGATCGAGATCTTACAATAGGCTACTGAGGCCCTGTACCATCCTGCCATTAACGTCGCATGACTACCTTATGAGTTGCCCAATTACCCTATACCTAATATTATTCTTTTATTACACTTTAGCACTGAATTAATTATGCAGTTATTTTCTTAATTATCAATAAGTGATTTTGTGCTACAAAAGTAGTTTTTTCTTCATTGAATGAGAAAATACAATAATTATCCACTAAGCCTGTATAATTTCACAACACAAGTCTACATCTTTCCACAACTCTTTGTGCATGGCATTTTCTACTAAATCTTTTATCACTGATTGGATCTCTAATTTCTAAAATCTTTTGATTTCACTTATGTCTGGTTTTTTTTTAGTTTAGAAAACTCCATAATTACTTTTCATGTGCTTAAGACGTTGGTATTCGAAATTAATCTCCGCTTGAGTTAGCTTCTATTAAATAAATTATCCCTTTATTATACAGGGTGTCCAAACAGTCCCCATACTGATGATTTGTGAATTTATTTCACAAAAACAATCTGTTTAAAAAGAATTATTTTTATGCCAATGATAAAAGGCACTTTTAACATAACTAAGGAAAAAATACTGAACTTACATTTATAACAAATGTTCAAAATGTCCACCCCTTTCTTGGAGTCAAAGCTGAATTGGTTTGCGCATGATTTTCGAAACGCGTTTTAACATGCTAGGAGTGATTTCTTGTGGCCTTTAGGTAATTGCGATTTTCAAATCATCTATTGTTTAAGGATCACCTTCATAAACTTTGTCCTTTAAATATCCTCACAGAAAAAAGTCCGGGATGGTGAGATCAGGGGATCGAGGTGGCCAAAGATTTTTTAAGATAAGTCGATCGCCGAAAAAATCTTCAAGCATGTCCATGGTTTCATTACTCGTATGGCAAAATTTAATATACTTGAAAAAAAATCATGGACAATGATTTTTTTTTAATTTGGAGTACGGGAACTTTTTGTACACCCGGTATTTGAAAGTTCATAAAAGCCATCCCTACCTTTGCAGACATATCTAGGTGAGGGCCTCTAACAGACAAAAAAACCTTTTAATATTCAATCAATCGCATTTTATATAAAATGGATGAAAATTTCTCAGTGTTTACAAAAAAATTCGTGAGTTTGCTTTAGTGTACTGATACAGCATGCGATCGGTTCATTGTCTATAAAATTAAATCAAATGGTCTTTTCCGGTATTCCAGGTATAGTAGTTTTATGCTATAACATATATATTATCTATTCAAGCGGATTAATATAATAGTTGTATAACCTAATCGCTGGTATTTTGTATAGGTAATTCGTGAGTTTAATATTTCTTAACAGACAGCTTTACTCTGTTATCTTATTACATCGCCGAATAGAGGATTAATGTCTATAAGACTATTAGAATGGATAATCCTCCGTGATGATGGGGATGAATTTCATGCATTTAAATCTATGTAATACTAGCTAATGGATAATGCTCTATGGATTTAGTGATGCTCTATGGACATGCTCTATGGATTTAGTGAATTTTACTAATTTTAATTTGCCGTGTTATCTATTACCATAAAACCACACAAAAAGCGTTCTTTAAATTATATTTAAACAAAAGACTTACAACATTTTGATAGTTCAACTTTGTTTGCAAAGTATTGAAAGATGTCTAGGTGTCTTTATTTCGGAGGCTAGTGGCTTAGCCAAAGTTATTTTCGATATCTTTCAAAAATAGAAAGAGGAAACGAAGAGATTAACTATGGTTGAAGTATACAGAGACTGCAGTTCTTAATGGAAAATGAAGATTGAGGAAATCGGTATTGTGTGTGTGGTTAGGGATTAATATTAATTTTTTTCCTTGGAGAATATATAATAAAGTAATAATTTTAGTTTTCTTCCGAAAATGAAGATTGATTTGGAGGTAAGCGATATATGAGGTCACTGATGATATATTTGGGTGTCAAGAACTTTCATGTGATAGAAAAATTAGTGAATTCGGACAATGATTGGTTGGTTTTATGGATTATTTTAAATACATTTATAAGTAAATCATTATGCATTTTTAAAGTGGTTTATTTTGATTTTATTATGGTTTATTTCAAAATCTCATTTTAATATATGGGATTTTGAGTGAAAGATAATTTATACTGCAAATAAAGAAATTTAGTTTTTTTGATTGTTTAATTTTAATACATGGTTTCTTAGGTAAAGCAGTTTTTAAAGCACAGATTGTATTTATAACAAATGAATGAATGTTTATTCAATTTGATAATTAAGTGGGTATATGGGATTTTAAATAATCAGCCAAGCATACATTTCTTCAACATTATTTAAAAACTATTTTTTTAAAGTATATTCTTCAAATGATTATTAAAAGAATATATTAAAAACTTTTTGAAGCAAATATTTAAAAAAAATTGAAAAAAATATTAAAAATTATTAAAAATAGATAACATTAAAAACTGATTGTAAGAATTTTAATATATGAGGACAGCTTAAATCATTATTATTTAAACTTTCTATTCCCTATAAAAAATTCCAATTCGAAAATAACTTATGTTCGGGATATTGTCATTTTAAAATAATGTATATATAGTGATAAAATAGCTGATGTTCATTTCTTTTATATCAATTTAATCATTTTTTAAATTAAAAAAATATACTTTTATATACATTTTTAATTATAATTACACTACTAAAATAAATATCTTGAGCAAAAAAAAAATGAATCTGAAAGGAGAGTTGGAATTCTTCATCAAAATATTCACAGAAAACTGTAGAAAACTTAATCTACAAAATATTTGTAGAAAACTTAATCTATTCATTCATCAATGTTGGTATTTCAGATATTTGAACAATAATTGTAAGTGCAAAGAAGTGTTATTTATAAATTGTAGTTAAAAATAAAAGTAATTAATTCTGGTAGAAAAGAACAAACGATATATAATAAGACGGAATAAAATATTTCGAAAATTCAGAAGGCACGAAAAATTAACTTTTCCAAAGGACCCAAATGCATGAAAGCAACAAGGAACGCCTTTTCGAAAAGCTGCCCTATATCCATCCATCCAATATAATTGGTTAAATGCCTCTTAAATTTGAGTGATTTCAGAAGCATTTTTTGTTCTTTCATGTCTTTCATCATTTCCAAAACAATGTTTTCAATCTAACACATCACTATTCATAGACAAAATCGCTGTAATAGAGCACGCGATTTAATCTGCTCTGTCTCCCCATTTAAATCTCAGAAAAGTCCTCTGCACACGGAAATGGGAAATGAAATGAAGCCTTTTCCGCTTTATGTTTTCATTTGTGCAAGAAATGCATACTAATTCCTCCTGTCTCACAAGCCTCGGAGACGCTAAATTATACCAAGAACAACCCGCGAAAGTCTTTCTGCCAAAATTTACGTTAAGTTCTAGTTTTTTTTTATGCAGTGTTACGGAACAAGTTCGATTGCGTGTTCATATCTGGCAACACGCACTACAGTCTTGATGGCATTCTTTACTGCCCCCAGCACGAAAAGGTAACAGTTTTTGTGATTTTGGCATGTTTTGACTTTCCATGGTAATTCATCTGGAGAGAAGACGTCTTGTGAGATGAATTTCACTTCGGATCGTGATTTCCCAGGAGATTTATGGGTATTCTAAACCTGTTTGCTACGAGTAAACATACTACACTGCTTCAAATGATTAGTTATAAAACTCTTTCATATATTAGTTCATGCATTTGGAACTTATAAAATATATGATTTATAGCAACATTTTATAAATTATATTAATGCCAGAACTTGCAGATAGTTTGCTGGATAAATTAGTTTTTGCTTTTATGAAAAATGGTGCAAAAGTATCATTTGATTGTCAAAGAGATACGAAAGGATCAATTCCCTTTTTGAAAATAATGTTCATATATATTAAATTCCATATTAAAGGTTAGAATTCGTGCTGCCATCTTTTGTCTCTAATAAATACCAGAAATAAATTTTCTTCTTACAGATCATCAGAGAACTATCACCTGGCTAAGAGGAAAAAACAAAACAAAACAAAAACATTGCCAGTAATATGAAATTATCATCATTGGAAGGACTGACAAACATAAATTCGTTGATTCTCAAGGCGATTATTTAATCTGTAACTTAATTATTTGAAACTTAAAAAATATGAGCAAATTTATAGAAAACTAAAATGTTATTTTCATTTTTCACATTATTTTTAAATTCATTATTTGTTATAGAAAAAAATAAATTTCATCTGCTTCAATTTTAAACCGTGTGGTTGCTATAAAGTTGTTTGAATTCATTATTTGTGGAAATCAAAATTCACAACAATGTAATTTTTATAGAAAAATTAAATTGTTACGAATGCATTTTATCGTAAAATAAAACTTTTAATTTTCTATTCAAATTTAACTATATAATGATAGAGCATACGTAAGGCTATTTTTGACCTATTAGTAAACTCATACTTCAAAATAAAGTAAATGACTTGTGACATTCATATCATCTATAGATATTTAAAATTTTGTTTCCAGACCTTAATGTAATTTTTCTACAAGTCAATCTTTAATCAATTAATTTTTTAAAAAAATTCTTAGTGAATTGATTTACTTCATCTTCGAAATACTCATATTTAATTTATCAAATAAAAAAGCACATTCGAAAACATTTAATCATGCGAAGTGACTATCAATCCAAGGCAGTTGCATTTCCTTATCCCTCTCTCCCCTCGTTTTCCTCATATCCGCCTGAAGAAGAAAGAAAGGGAGGAACAAAAGAAAAGGCAAATAAAATTGAATTGTCCTTTTTCCCCACGTGCGAGCCGGTTTCCATCCTCCGTCGCCATAGCAACCCACCCAACGTCAAAGATCCGTTCACTCATGTGTGACAGCGGTGGCGTAAACACTGCCTCTACCTGGCTCTGTGAGACGCTTTTACTTAGCTCAACCTCTTTCCGCTCTACCTTGCTTTTGTTTGAAGAAAGGGCCCTTTTCTACTTTTTTATGCCCTAAATTACGTCGAGTCGATACCGAAAAGTTGTTATAAAACAGTGAGCCCATGATTGATGAATTGAAAAACAATGACGTGTCTTTAAGATAAAACTTCTACTAGGTTTTTAAATTTTATTCAATTCAGATTTTACGATAGTAATTAAATGGAGTGTAAAGAATATCATTGTAACTTGCAGGGAAACTCATGTGTAAAAAAATGAAATATGATTTAAGACATAAAAAATAATTTAGTTTTATTGCATAATACATGGTTAGGACAATGCGTGATTCACAATTATTCTTTAAATTTCTACACCAAAGAGAATTCGTTTTAATTCTATATACGATTAATTTTGTAATTTGTTGTTTATATTTGACAACAAAAGCACATTTTTTTTCATTAAAACATTAAAAAGCTATCTAATTATGAAAAAGTTAGTTTGCCAAAAGACTACGTAATTGAAATATATCTTATACTATAATACGAGGAATGGTTGTCAAGTCGAAAATCGCCCCAGAATTAATAAATTCCGGTAAACTTGGGGGTCTGGGGTTTTTGGCCACGAGGAATGGATTGACACCGGTTTTGAAGCGCCACGGTTAAGCAGTTCGGAGTTACAGATAGGATATTTTCAAACTTTATTAGTTCGCCATAATGGCTACTTAAATTTTCAATTGGTAACGTGCTGCCATCTATAGCCAATATTCCATCTATATCAATATTCATAAAAAAAATTTTCATTTCATGCAGACACGTGATGAAAATTGCATTTTTATATGTTTAATGCGCAATAATAATTTATTTTTTTTTTAATTTGAGTTTTTGTCAATCTGATGGCAACATATTAATAGGATAAATAGAATAGTTTAGTTAGAATAGTTTACAATGGCGCACTTTGACCGGTTATCTTTTCACTAATGGTTTCACAAATTTTCTTATGGCATGTATTGTTTTGATAAATCACAATTGAAAATTTAAATATTCGAGTTAGCTTCGATACCTGTTTTCTCCGAGCGGAGCTCGGTCACCCGCTGGTAATTAATGGAATGAAAGATTTTTTTAGTCTTTGCATTCTTCTTTCTTTCTTATCATTTAATAAATTCAGTACAATAAATAAATTTAAAAAATAAATGAACAAATCAATTAATAAATTAATAAATCAAGCACCAGATAAAAACATAACAAATTGTAACATTTTATAATGATCCCGTATGACACGACTAAAACTTCTCGAATAACATCATCAAAGAAGTATCCACAAATTTCTAGAAATATCCTTTTTCACTAACGATGTGGCTCGACTGATTTTTTCTTTTTATTTTGTAATCTTGCGATTTTGAAACTTAATATAGATCAGAACGATAACAATAGAAAAAAGTTTCAACAGTAGAGATCTCAAGTATATGAATAGAACAGAAGACACTTTACTTCAATCAAACTAATAAAAGTAAAATAATAACTTTGATTTTCTTGATATAATATTTCCAAACCTTACTTTTCTTATTTTATTAATATACAATATTTTAAATTATCAAATGAGATTCCTTATAAATAAATACGAGTAGTGATTTTCTCTCTAGATTGTACCATTCCTGTATTTTTGCCCCGAATGCTTTCAAATATTTCTCTGAAAATATCTAAAATTAGACCATCTTGGTGAAGGAATTTTTATTTGCTCAGTTTCCTTACATACTTCCATATAAAAATATAACAAGTTGTAAAATATTATAGTGACTCCGTGTTACACAACTAAAACTTCTTGAATAACATCATTAAAGAAGTATCCAAAAATGTCTAGAAATATCCTTTTTCTCTAATGATATGTCTCTACTGAGGTTTTTTTTCTTTTTATTTTGCAAATTGGAAATTTTTTGATGATAATCTCAGATTTCAAAGCCAATTATGAAGATAATAAATTTCTAACAAGTAAGTCTCAAATTACAGGACTAAAACAACATTGAAGATATTTAATTCTCTCTCTTTCTTTATATACGTTTTATTCTCATTTTATCTCTTCAGATTAAAACTATTTTCTTCCATTTTTTTTTTAATTTTTATCCTTAGTAATGATGAAAAAACGCATAAACAATTTATTTTGACAATTTCAATAAATTGGAAAGAAATTTGAGTAAGATTGATACAATTATTTTAAATTTGTTCAACAATTTTATTAAATGTACTCTCAAAGAGGAGATATCAAAGCTTTAATTCACCTATCAACTCCATAATGGTTTTGGAAATGCTCAGGCAAATAAATGATTTAATCAAAAATGAATATCATAAAATTTAAGATATTTATTTTCCACAAACTTAGACATTCGTAAATGCAGCAATCCTGATTAAAAATTAACTGAAATAATGTTTCTCCATTCTAGAATAAAGGATAATGATTTCAAAAACTACAAGTAAAGACTGTATTCCCTTACCTGTTATTTGATAATTTTTGTAGATAATTAAGTCTTATCCAAATAGGTATTATGATTACTAAAATATTATATTTATTGAATTATGGCCTTTTTATTCAATGTCAATTGATTTGATAAAATTTTCTCATGTTTTTTAAATCTATTTTGGGAGATAACCTGCACTCACAAATTATGATTAAAAATAATACATATTAGGAACCTAGAGAAATCTGAAATGTGAAGGTACAACAAATTCTTAATTTCTTATAGCTAAATTCATGCTCAAAAACGATCACTTATTTAATTATATATTTTTTCCAATTATAATTACCAAATAACTATTTATTAAAATAAATAAACCCAATCGAAATTGTGCAATAATCCTGCGAAATTTACGAGAAAAGTAAGTTTAAGCTTCGGAAATCTAAAATCAAAACCCTTGGCATTTCTATCTTTTGACCACATCAGAATAAAGTAGATTTGAAGAAAGTCCCCTCTTTCTCGAAAGTAAATGCAAAGCAATCTGCAGAAGATACATAAACTGTGATGTATTCTCACATGTACTCGGACTTTACGGTTATTATTCATTTCCTTCAATGGAAGTGTCTTATTCATGCCTGATTAATGAAGTCTTTTTCCCCACTTCCTCGTGGACTTGTTTTGCCAGAAAAAGACATTCATTTTTTTTCTCCGCCGAGTCGCTGGCTATTTTTATTATTTCCCGCAAACATTACATTTCAAAGAGAGAGAGGGAGAGAGAAAAGAGCAACATTTGGCTTGGTTTCTCGTGTTGATTCGATGGTAAGTGCTTCCAAAGGTGATAGCATTAGATGTGGAAGAAATGGCCTGCTTTATGTATGCGTCTTTTATTATGACTACGACTGTTTATCACGCTACAATGAACACAGTTAATGTTTTATTGGCGATTTGTTTCCGTTTCGAAGGTGGATGGTTGTTGCTGATTATTATCAGCGGTGGTCATTTGCGAATGAAGCTAAAAAGTTATTTGGAAAATATGAAAATAATTTACCAGTGACATAACAATTGTTTTTCTAATTGCTTGTCAATGGCGAATCGATAAAGCATTTTTTCAGCATGAATTAAATATTTAAAATTTCATTTTTAATATTTTCATCATATTTTATTTACAATACTGCTATAACATCGTCTCATAATAAGAAGGATGACTTTATCAATATTTTAATTGAGACTAGAAGGATGCCAACAGACTGCCATCTTTAATTATGACCACCATCTGACGAAGTTAGAATCAAAAAGTGAATGCTATTTAATGAAAACAACAATAGCAGTACCTCTCGAACAAATGAAAATACAATTATTCTTATAAAAAGTTATATCCACTATTAGATAACTTACATAAACTCAAATGGATGAAGAGAATTATTAAGAGAATTCTCCTTTTGTAGTAATGATCGCAGAGTGATCGCTCTTGTTCTACTGTTACTCTTGCTTAGTGACGGTCTTTTGTTTGCATTTGTGTGTTGTTGATTTCTGAAGATTTTGTCATTATGAATACTTATGCTGTGCTGTGTTACGTGCGTTTAACTAACTATATAACGGATGATTTTTTTTGTTTATTCAGCTAAAAAGGACGGTGCCGTAGCATTACCTTCATAATGTTTTTGGAAGATTATGCCTTTTAATCGAAGGAAACAGCAAATATATATCGTCGATTTTCTAGGAGAAAATATACTCTCAGCAATGCGAACAAGCTTTAATACTGCCTATTCCAGTTTTTAAAAATATTAATTTTCTCGAGAGTTTCATTGCAATAATTGCGAAATGTAAATACTTCTATATGGTTTCTTGAAACCAACTTTTTACAGAGCATAAAATATGTGAAATCTTCAGTGTGAGCAGATTCTTTATTAGTAGGTGATGTTTAAAATACAGACAAATTTTTAAATATAATAATTCGACGTAAATTTAACAAACGGACAATTTTGTAATAATTTTTAATCCAGCAACGTTAAAAAAATAAAGATATAATCAAAAGCAATTGCATAGCATTTATTGCATTATATATATATATATATATATAATATTTTCCCAATCGGCAATGATAATTTTTATGAAAAAAAAAATGCTTCTAATTTAAAAGATGATTAATCATGTTTCTGGAAGTTAACAAATTCATGCAACAATATGAACAGAAATTTAAAAAAAAAAGAAGCATTCGTATTTTGTAAATCATAAACATTTTAATTTAGTTTAATATTTATTGGAAGTATTATAGTCTTTAAATAGTGGCTTCATTATATAAAATATCATAATATATTGGGCTAAAACGAAACTCCATTTATCTCTCATGAACATTTATTCAATTTTGATTTAATAAAAGAATTAAAAAATTAGGAAGAAAACAAAGCGTTATGAATTTGGAATTTTCGAGATCGTATGTTATTTTTTTAATGAAAAGGAGAAAAAATCAGATCATTTCAAAGCAAACTGATTCTGATTTAATATAAGGATTTGATCCATTTGTATTATTTTATTTTATTGATATGAATATAATATATTTAAATTTCTTTGTTTAACTAAATATTATAAAGTAATATATTTTTGCATCAACATTTTTACAAAAAAGAGTTTACTGTAATGACCAATAATAGTTCATAATTACTTTACAACGCATTGTTTCTGTTAATGTCCCGATAAAGCTTCAATTCACTACAATGTTTTCAGTATAGCTTACACTCTGTTTAAAGCAATACATTGTTCAGTGGTAATTATAATGCTTCAGACTCACCAGCCTTTACTACAGCATCAGTAATCCGAACAGAAAACATGTTAATGCGGATTTATTTTATCAGGTAAATGCCTTAAGTCCTTGAAAGGATTCGAAGAATTTCTGGAATCCCTTCTTTCAGCAAATGCATAATCTTACAGCAGCATGTGTTTCTGGGAATGTTTTAAGCTTTCTTGTTTCTCGTACTGCTCTAAAAATATTTATTCGAGGAGTTTTGAATATTTGCAATGTTGTTTAGCTTAAAATAATGTCAGTTTTTTTAGTTTGGGGTAAGAAAGTTATTCAGATACTTCACAACGTTGACTTTTCTTTTTTCAGATTAATTCTGAATACATCTGAAGTGATAGTATATTCAATAATATTTCCGAAACTATTTCCAATGGTGAAATTCAGATTTTCTTTATTCTAACAGGGTTTATTTTTTGTGTAGCTTTTCTAAATTTCTGTCTCACAATTCTATTTCTTATACTTCCTTTCTTTAACCAGATTAAGTTTAAAAAAATCATTTTTGAAGTGATATTTTTATTTCTTATATTGAGTTTAAAGCTGCATTTTACTTACTATGGAAATATATCACGAGAAAATAAATTGCTTTATATTCTTTCAATGTTTTTAATCTCCTTTTTTTTAAATATAAAGTATTCTTGTATTCAGTGATCTAACCAAGTACGTAATTCGCTGAAACTGCTTATCGAACTAAAACCGTTTGATGAAATGTGCCGAGAACGAAAGTAAAATATTATAGCACTAATTTATTTTTAAAAAAGGCATTTAAAAAACCATCATTCATCTCTAAATATGACTGAAGGTTATTTATTCTGTCGGTGAATGAAAATTTGTGCCGAAAAGAATGTTAATAAGTTTGAAGAATTAAAAATATTACAAAGAATCAATTTATGAAAAAAATTTAAAAATTACAATAGAGTATTAAATATAATTCGTAAAATTTTTTAGGTCACATTGTTACCATGCTCATCACAGAACCAGCCCAAAGAGAAACAACCACCATACTGGAATCCCCTAATATTTATTTGTTGTCTTCCCTTTCCTTATGGGATACGAAATAAAAATAACTTATAAAATAAAAAACTTATAAAATAAATAACTAAAAAAACTCCCCTTAAAGGACACTACATCGAAGATTTGTTCTTTCACACTAGGTCTTTCAGGTAAGTGCACAGCATAAAAATCAATTTTTAAAAAGATAGTAAAGTTTTTTTAAGAAAAATTTGAATATTTTAAGGGAGCCCGAGATCAGATACATCAAGCATTTTAAGCATAGGTGTTTAAAATTTTTAATCATAAGTGTCGTTAAATATAATTCTTTTGACAGGCCTCAAACAATACAATTAGTGCCTACTAATTAGTGCCCAACTGGAACGAACAGTTAATTTTATTATTCATTTCAGTCTTTCAATAGAAAAAATATTTAAAAATATCATAAAGATCGATTTTAGTTAAATTAGTTTATTATAGTTATCATTTTTTTAATCGCAATATTTTTAATCAACAAAAATATCTTAAAACTATGAGATGGGAGACAATTTGTAACATAATTGCAATTTGAGGGATTTATCTTAATTTCTATGTGATTAATGTAGCTCAATTTTCTACTTTAAATATTAGAACGTAACCTTAACAATACTATCTCTTCTTAAAGATTTATCCTGTGAGAAGTCTCATGAATTCTCATTTAGTAAAGAATTTTTTTATTGGCTACTTAACTCAAAAAGAAGCATTGGAATAGAGCATGGCAATAAAATCATTAATAAATGAAACAAGTAATAAAAGATAAATGAAGTGAATTTTTTAAAGAAAAAATTCCCAAGGAAACAAAATAAAGTGAAGTGAAGAGAGGAATTTTAAACTAATATCCATGTTATGAAAATTAAAATCGTTTTCTCATAGCTTGCAGAGATCTGATCTGTCTATTGCATCTGATATCTGACATCTGATATTGCATCTGCCTGATCTATTGTATATGATAAAGCTGACAATATACAATATTAGAAATAGCTCATTACACTAATATCCCATTTTGAAACATTAGAATTTTTTGGGACAAATCACATAACTATGTGCAGCTTTTTTGGAAAAGTTAGCATTAGAATTTGCAGCCAAAGTTTAAACCTCCACGCCACTACAACGGGAATACGTTTAGCTCCGGCAGATTTTTCCGATATTCTGAGAATTAAATTACACCATATTTTCTTCTACGGCAGTTCTTCGGTGCAATAAGTTATTTTGGGCCAAAAATGAATACAATAAAAAGCAATATTTCTTGCTAGCCCTAATTTCAATTCTAATGATAAGTGACTTTAATGATGATCGATTAAATAAATCTAACTTTGTTTTAGCTGGAGTAATTTGCTAAACTCTGTTTTAATCATGCCAAGTTATAATAATAATAAATTGCTTCGTGCATTTCTAGTTAACAATATAATAAAAATGGAATTTTTTTTATATTGTTGTTTTATTGTTATACTGAAAATCCATATTCGGGATAAATTTTAATAGCTGGCAAGGTAGTAAAAATATTTTTGATGTTAAAATTTCAAAAATAATCTTTGAACGCTTTTTATGCTTATTATAAATCAATAATTAAGTTATTTAAGAACATTATATTTTACTATAGCATACCATGTTAAAATAAAAAATACTATTTGTAAATACATTTAAAAAAGAATAAGCATTTTTTCAAAAAAATTTTACAACTAGCCCTGGTTTCACTTATATATATTCTTATCTTACAATATTTTGTTACTTTGGTCAATTCTTAATTTGAAATAATATCACAAAAATTATTGTATATTGAACGAAAATTCTCTGATTTTTTTAACAATGCACAAATCTTTGATTCTAACAACAAGATTAGAACTGCATATTGATGGCTACAGAGAGCTATAAGTTGAAATTTTTATTCCAAATAAATTTTCTACTATATTAAAAATGTATATATATCTAATGTTTGATTACCAAAATATTATCGAATTTGAGAAATTGATTCTTTAAATAAATTTTCAATCTATAAAAATAATTTATCCTTAGTTTAAAAATGGAAATTTCAACTACTTATATAAATAAAAAAAAAGCAAGCATGATTTTTTTTCTTCTAAAATTAATTTTTAGCAATTATGAATCGTTTGTTGAAATGCATTTGAATGATTTAACGATAAAATGATTAGTTTAGAAAATCTTTAACGAATTTCTCTTTCCCATTCATAGTTTCATCGTTAAACTGTCAAAAAAACATAGGAAATAAATTACATTTTAAACTAATTTATGCCATCAATAAATAATTACATTTCCATCGCGTTCCGTTTTGTGTTGAATAAATTCTTAAATTAAGATTCTATTCTTCTTCAAAACTTTCCATCCTCGATCTTTCCCCAATATTTTATTAAAAATGATGCATTTTTTTGAAAAAATTATAAGTTTTTATTAAATTATTTTGAATAATTATTAATGAAATTTGTTTTTGAAACTATACAGTAAATCAGAAATCGAACTTCTGGCCATTCAACGGTATCGCCATCTGGTAGAGAAAAGGGAGAATACTATAAATAAGTTTTCCAATTTTGCTAACAAGTGTTCAAAAAAGTTTTCATAAAGTATGTTGCACATAAAACAACAAATGACTTTATTAAAAAAATTCTATATCTTTTACAAATATATTAATTAAGAAATAATCTACCTCATAATTTTTCATACATTTTTTATAGAAATTTCTTAAAAAAAGATTTATTTATCCCGATCAAACCGATGTTGAATAAAACATTATTGCTAATTTAAAAATATTATGTAAAAATAATTTGATATATCATTTTAATCTGTTGTCCCACAGAATAAAAATATTTTCAATAAGTAACAATAAAATTTTGATAATGTATAAAATTAGGTAGTATAATATCTGTTCTTTGTTAAAATATTATTCAGGAAACAAAAATCAACAAGATGAGAAACATCTTTATAATTATGGAAGATAATGTATAAAAATAAAATATTTCTTTATTAATAAGGTATTTTAAATTTCAGCGATTAACATTATTTTTAAAGTAAACATTTTTTGTATAATTTAATTTCAATATAAATATATTTAATTGCTCATCATGAAAGGAATAAAATGTTCTTTAAAATATATAAATAAGTTAATGCATTGATATTAATTTAATACATAGATCTTACAGGATATCATCTTTAACAATAGACAACTAGGAATTTGTTTCAAAATATATCGACTAAAACATCCACTGTTTTTGACTTTTTTAGTTTGTTATTCAATAAAAAATCTCCTTGCTCTATTAATAGGAATTGAAAAAAATATCTACATTGTTTCATTTTGTTAAAACTTAAAAAAACTTTAACATATTTTAGGAATAACAATAAAACGCACGTCAAAATTTCTAGAATTTGAAATATGGGGAAATATGTTTTGGAAAGAAAGTTATATATATTTTTTCTTTATTTTTATAGAAAAAAGCAACATCATGAGCAAATAATCTATCAGATAGTTTCTAGTAAATCCATCTTGTCAAACTTTTATTAAAAATTTAGTTTTTCTCTGAACTTTTAAGATTAAAGAAATATACATACTTGCATTGATTTCTTTCATTTACAATCATTAAAAATATTTTATCAGATGTTGCAGAATATTTAAATCGTGTGAAGATTTTTTTAAAAAATTCCATTTAAGTTCAATACAGAGTTTTTTTTTAAAACTTTTTTTTATCAAAAAAGTTGCAAATATTTCTGTTTTAGTTACTTTAATAAGTATTTCCTAGAAAATAATTTCGGAAATATTTTACAAAGCTAAAGATATTAAGGATCTAAAGATTTAAAGAAAAAGGAGAGGAAGATTTCAATTACTATTTCTAAACCTTACCATTATGAAAATTGTTATGACGTATATTAATCTTAAATTGCTATGTTCTACAAAATATAATGTAAAATTTTAAATTTTGATTAGGAACAAATATCTAAATAAATCATATATTATTATATGCTTAAGGAATTGATGCTATTTGTTCACAAAAATAATGTTTTCTACAAGTAATTATCAATATTTATCAATATCTATTTATTATAGAGGAACATTTTAGTTACTTTATAGCTTGATATTCAGTGTTTGAATTCCAATCAAAGGAATTCATTTTTTTTTAAATTTAAATTCCTTAAAAGATATTAATTGCAAATATTTTAAAATTATTTCCTTCAAATAATATATATCACTTCTAATCTTAATGTTAAATTATATTATTATATTATAATTTCAATAAATAAGAGTTTTGCAAAGAAACTTGCATGGTCATTTATATTTTTGGTTGATATCTGATGAATGAATTATTCTTTTCACTAAGCATTATTAGTTAGCCTGATGACAAAAAAGATAATACACCAATATATTGAATATTAAGCATTATTTATGATTGGAGCAGATATACCATCAAGATATTCACTTTTTCTATGGTGTTTGTTGCCTGTTCATTTTAGAAAATAAAAATGAATCCCATTTGAGTTTAACAAAGATAATAAATTTTATCTTCTAGCAAATTGAACAGACATGAAGGTATTATCCACTTTTTATTCAAAATCACAATCTTAAAAAGGGTTTTGTGAAGTTAGAAATCCAACTTTTAAAGAAGAAACGTATTATTTAGATAAAGAAGAGATAAGATTCTAATTTTTCAGTGTTCCAGAATATATACTTTCTATAAGACTGAACAAAAGATTTGCTGGAACTACGCCTGTACTAACTATCAGGAAAAAATTAACCATTCACCAATTTCTGGTCACCCCCTATTTCATTTTATTCAATTATTTATGCCAAACCCAATAGTGAAGAATGCAATGAAATAAATCCACCAACGTCTCTCAAAGTATTATAAGATATTCCAAAATAAGCTGGAAGTTGCTCTATTCCACCTATTCTGGTACCGTGTGTACAGCTCATACGTCTTTCTTGACAGTTTTGTCACCAAAACCAAAAATTACAATGCTTTTAAAATGATTTATTGGACGCCTAGGCAGTAGGCTTTTAAAGTTTCTCCTGTATAAATACTCAGAATAATCCTTCCGCACGGTTGCTGGTTGCGCAATAATGAGAAGTCCCAGAACCTTTAAACATGGTCATCTGACCATTAACTTTTAATGAAGTCCATCTTGCGCCCACTACAAGCCCAGCCCCGCCCTCCCCGTCACGTGATATCATCTCCACCCCTGCTGGTGGTCGGCGGTAATGGATTATTTATTCATAGACTATAGCCTTTAAAGAGAGCTTGAGAAGAAAATGACGTAGATATAGACTTAGGAAATAGTCGGTGGTAAGTTGGTATCAGAAACTTAAAAGGACTGAGGAAGGTGGGGATGGGGAATTCCTGTTGAAAGCCGTTGCGTGTACAGGTTTACTTCTGCATTAAGGCCCTTTTTTCCGGTTTCCACCGGTTGCGTCAATGCTGGGTCCCTGAGGATGTCTTATATAATGCAAAATTCCTTATTCGATATACTGGATGATATTTTTTGATACTATAATGAACAGTTACAAATGCTTTGAGCTCATGCTTTGCTGACGATAATCACTCTTCAATAAATAATGAGCTGGCTATACATAATATTACTTCGCTTAGGATATATCATTAGAATTATAATAGCTAAAATTAGCTTTACACTCTCATGGTAATAAAACAATACCCTTCAGCTTTCAGTTATAAAAATCTTTTAATAATTTCTGGATGCAAATTAATGACTGTACGGTAAATAGATTTTATGCAATTTAATCTTATACTATAATACGAGGAATGGTTGTCAAGTCGAAAATCGCCCCAGTATTAATAAACTCCGGTAAACTTGGGGGTCTGGGGTTTTTGGCCACGAGGAATCGATTGGCGCCGGTTTTGAAGCGCTACGGTTGAGCAGTTCGGAGTTACAGATAGGATATTTTCAAACGTTATTATTTCACCATAATGGCTACTTAAATTTTCAAGTGGTAACGTGCTGCCATCTATAGCCAATATGCCATCTATATCAGTATTCATATATATATATATTTTCATTTCATGCAGACACGTGATGAAAATTGCATTTTTATATGTTTAATAATTTGTTATCAATTACATTTTATTTCCTATGACTTTTCAAACTTTACCTTTGTATAGAATAGTTCCCTTTCCAAATTCTAACTTTGTTTAGAATAGTTTACAATGGTGCACTTTGACCGGTTATCTTTTCACCAATGGTTTCACAAATTTTCTTATGGCATGTATTGTTTTGATAAATCACAATTGAAAATTTAAATATTCGAGTTTGCTTCGATACCTGTTTTCTCCGAGCGGAGCTCGGTCACCCGCTGGTAGTACATAATAGAAAAGAAATTTTTGCCCTAGGGGATATCTTATACAGCGCAACATTTCTTTCTTATATATATGTATGCTCAAAGTATTCAAAGTGTGTGTGTGTGTGTGTGCGCGCGCGTGTGTGTGTGTGTGTCTGTGTGTGCGCGCTCGTGTGTGTGTGTGCTTTTCAAATACTTTGAACTCTTAATTTGCAGTCACTCATCGTATTTCTTTAAATAATGGACTTATTATACCTGTTACTTTGCTAAGATTATATTTAAGCTTAATTAATAGGCTATATTTATATTTAAGCTTACAATGTTTTTAATAATTTCTTACAACAATCATTGACCGTTTGAAAAATACATTTTATGCAGTCAAATGGGAATGACAATGTTATGTAAGGTGACTGACTGCAATATATAATAAGAATGACACAAATATAATGTGGGAACACAAGTGCTAAGAAATTATAAGTATGTCACAAAGAAAATCGTAAACAAACTAATTTGAATTTAATTAAAGTATTAATTAATATATTATTGATATGCTGAGCAAGTCAAGCGCATTGCTTCATATTGAAATATTAAAGGATTTTCATTTATTCATATATTCTAACAAGTGTGAGTGAATTTTCCTTGTTTCTTTAACTTTAGAGGTTAAAAGATATTTTTAGATAACTTTAGAGTTAGATGATATTGTTTAATATGTTTGCTGATAATTGTTAGCATAAAGTGAATTATCGTTTCAAATCTCGGAACGACAATGTTACAAAACGGTATTGTTCACGATATAGCTTAAGAATGATGTGAACATAACATGGAAATACAGATTACCTTTAAATATAAGTATATTATTAAGAAAATAGTAAAAGTACTAATAGAATTTAGTAGAATTACTGACCTTTTTATGTTAGTTAAAAATAAATTTACCAAAGAAATCAAAGGCATGACTGCATTCCGAAACAAAATAATTTTAATTAATTAAAGAATATTCTTTCAAGTATGAGTTAATGCTTTAATTAAAAAAATGCTTTTAATCATTCATAGAAACAATAACAATGTAACAAATATATTTTATGAGAATACAATGGGTTTTCTTCGTTTTTATGTTAGAGGTCAAAAGACAATTGGTAGAAATATAGTTCAGTTTAAAGTTTATAGTTTTTAATATAATATTTTTCATTCAACGTTTAGCTATCCGCATGCATCACTAAGTATCACACAGGTTTTACAGAAGCATACAACACATTTTATAAAGACATCGCATCTAAAATAGTATCTACCCATGTATCATATTCGCTTGCCCAGTCACTTTTTACAGAGGGGCACATTCAAACATATCACGGATAGAATAAATACAGAACAACCGAGCCCGAATTGAAACTTAAACACAGGACGTTCAGATAACCTCAAAGATGTACAAGCCCTGCGCCAGGACGTATTGAAATACAATTTTAAATTCCTTGGCCAAATAACAAAAATGGTTTCATATCGCGAATATGTCTCATTTTGATTTCTCTTCAGTAATTTTGTATCAATATTTACTAAACGTTTGATACATATGTGCGGTTAATCTCATATTATATTATTAAATAGAAATTTTATTTTATTCTTCTTTAAATCAATCTCTACTTCCATTCCTATTCGTTTCATTGATAATAATGAAATACACTTATAACTTCTCAAAGGGACACCATTAAATTCTACAGAGGCACTTGAAGATTTCATTTCATCGATGATACATTTCCTTTCTACAAGGCCTTTAAAAATCGACAATGTATCGAAAGTGGAAAGATCTAGTACTCTTCCAGATAGGATAGAAATGAATTACGTTCCAATTCCAGGGCTGAGAAGAATCCATCGATTTCGATTGTTTTTGACAGAAGACATATAAATCATGAAATGTCTTCTTTTTCCTCGTTAATGCCGCTTTTTTATATATAAAAAGATCTATTTTTCTTTGTTAAAATGCAGCACTATTTTTTCTCTCCGATTTCAGACATTTTTATGAATTTTGGAAGTCATTCTTTCATTTTTTGCTGGAAGATTTCAGTCTATAGAATGCTTATGAAATGAATTTATTCTTGGAAAAAATAGAAACGCGCTATCAATTTCATAGAATTTTTTTTCAAGGTTTCTCAGTAAATTCAGTATTAATTTACAGGAGACATTCTTTAAAAAATGAAATGTCATCCATGTATATATAAAATTATTGCTATGGTATTATTATCTGTGTTATTGTTATTAGCATTATTTATTTTAAATATTTTATTAATATTCTTACAGAATAATAATCATATGATTGTCCTTATAACTTTTCAAATTTAAATATTTCCTTTATGTTCTCGTTATTACAAATGGTGCATCAACAACTCCACAGAGAGCTAATCTGAGTCACTGCGAATTGGGATCTTAACCCATTCGCTGCCAAGCCTAAATTGTATGAGGTTATTCCCATTGTCATTTCTGTTTTGAGTGTTATTGTTTATCTAATTTATTATTTCAAAATAAATACACATATTTTGTCATAAATAATCATTTACATGTATAAAAATCAAACACGAGTATATTCGTGGTTGGCAATAGGAATAACCTCTTACAATTTAGACTTGGCAGCGAATGGGTTAAATAAAGTAGAATTTTTGTAAAAACGATTTATTTGTAGCTTTTATTTTTCAAGTTTTTACGCGTACATTTATGTTTGTGGTCATAAAAAGTTTGCAAATTTGACAAGTTGAACGTTATAATATATTGAAAGTCTCACGAGTATATTCGCCCAGGCAATGGGTAATATCCTGTCAACCACGAGTGTATTCGTGGTTGGCAGCGAAAGGGTTAATGAATTAGAATACAAATTTCAGTTATATTTATCTTTATTTATTATATAAGTTTATAAAATCGCAGGTGTTAAAGTAAAAATCATAACGATACTACATTTTAAGTATTGAAAAAAGGGAAAAGAACTGTACTGTATTTTTATAAATTAGATCGTTTATTAATACATTTAAATTATATTTCATGTTACTGCAACTTAAAAGTCATCCCTCTCATTACTACAACAATTTGAAATCATATATCTTAAGATGTTAGAAGGCACGAATTCCCCTTTCTTAAGTAAAAGAAATTCCTTATCCCTCTCAATAACCCTAATTACAGCCTCTTCTCTTAAGGAGTAAATATTCAAAAGAAGATCTCGCGTAGTTAAGGGTGATTAGAGAAATGCCAATTCGGATGTCTTTCTGTTTCACTAGTTCATAGAAATAAGCACTTAACAAACGGAGCAAACTCCTCAAGTATTCAATAAATCACAATTAAAGAAATGAGGGCAATGATTGAATTAATATTTGAGCATCTTGGGCGAACACTGTAATTTCAGTTAATAAGAGTTTGAGACCTTTCAATATTGAGAGAGTAAAATTAAATAAACAATATATAATAATAATAATAATGTTGTTAAAGATTAACTTATTTAGCTTATAGAATATTTGAAATATTGACTCTTTATTTAATAAAAATTCTTTGCCTACTTAATCAGCCACTTAAAGTTTTTTGGAATTGATTGCATCTTGACATTTTACTTCAATTTGAATAATTTATTAAATGCAATCTTCAATTTATATGTCTTATTAAATTACTGAAATCTCAGACATGTTTGCATCAAAATAAATATAATTTCCTTTATTTCACAAATTTGAATCATAAATACAAATTGAATTTGAAAGTTGTGAATAAATTAATATTAAGTGTCGAAACAATTTTATATCAAGTTTATTATAATCGCACAAAACATTTTCTAAAATAAAATTTTTAACTTTATTTTAGAGACATATTTTTGATACGGATTAAAAATTCCCAACAATATCAATTACATTATTAAATATACCAAGAAAAGATTATTTCCTTGCAATAATATACTTTGTAACGAATGCAGTATTATTTCATAAATAATCAGAATTACATTTTCTATGATAGATATGAAGAAAATTTCAGTTCAAAAATGACTAAACAACTATAATACATAAAGGTAAATGTATTCTTTTAAATTATATATTTTAAAAAATTCATTCATTTCATTCAGTCTAGCATATTAAAAAAAGTCTAGAAAGTTAACGAGAAACTTGTGAAATAAAGTAGTTGCATAGATAAAGGCCTTAAACCAAAGGAGGTAAAACTGTCGAAACGAAATGTCAACATTATTGAATTATATTGTTTATAAATAAATAGAATAGTTAAATTTGCTATTTGCTGATTTTTGAACAATAAAAAATATATGCTATTATATTTGTTGTTTATTATTCTTTTTAGCAAAATGTTGCCTTTTTAAACAACCATACTTCTCTTGAATACATTTTCCAATTCTTACTATTAATCAACACTTTCCTTATATATAAATATATTCACCAAATTTTCAACCTTTAATAAAATACTTTTTATTCATCCATTCAAGTTCAAATGCATTTTTTAAACTTGTTGTGGATGACATTTGATGTTAATGCGGTTTTTTCAATAGTTCGAAAGTTTTTTCAATCTTAATTTATTAATTAAATTAATTTTTAATACTCTAATTGGAGTTTTAGTAGCTTGTTGTGAAATTGAAATGAACAGACGTATCTCAATTGGTAAAATGTGAGAATCTCAGTATTTTTAGCATGAAAGTGAAGAATAAGAGTTCAATTCTTGCAAAAAATCAAATAATTTTTTGATAAATTATTTATATTAATTGTAATAATTGAATAAAAAGTAACTAAAATATTTTTTTTCTTTATTGACTTAAATAGGAATTGACTTAATTCTTTTTTATTAATTGTTTATTCTACTGACAGACTGAAACTTTTAGAAATGAGAATGAAAACAAATGCTGCATTTCAAGATTTTTCTGGTTCAGATAACATTTTAATTGATTCAGTATCCTTACGATTCAGAAACTTTTAAACAGAATGTGAGTATATAATCTGTGTTTCCTTACACTTTCATTGATCTTTGAACAAACAATATCCTCTAAAATCATAAAAATAAACATTTCATGGCTCGGTTAATTCATATATAAGAGGAATGCTCGGATTATCAGATTTATGCCCAAAAGAATTTTTGTAAATGCTGAAAAGAGTTTTATACCAAGAATGAAGGCCCAAAGAATGTCTACTATATATATATATATATATATATGTGTGTGTGTGTGTGTGTGTATG
>JAOUZG010000498.1:1653548-1704919 GCA_026289955.1 Argiope argentata
TCCATAAGGCACATGTCATAGACAATAAAGAACATTGCCTTGTTGTTTCATAAGGCGCATGTCATAGACAATAAAGAACGTTGTTTTGTTGTTTTTTGTAACACTTGTTTAAGGCAAGAGATAGTCTCTTGTTTTAATAGAGCCATCAAGGACTAAGAGTACTCTTAGCCAATGATGCGTTGCATTTGGTTGAGCAACCTCTTTTCACAGGACAACTCATTCACATGCCTCTCAGACAGAACAACGTAGAAGAGCAAACATGTCTGAACCGGAATTCGGCCACGGGACGCCCACTTCACGAATAAGACGTGCTTTTCCTATGCCAGAACACCGGCGAAGAACATTGTAATAAATGATTAAAAAATTCTAATTTTCCAAATGAAGAATTCTAGAAAAGCGTTAGTTAAAAGTTACATTGGCCGTTGGGTTTGAAACAAATTTTGTTTTATATACAACGTTATAATAATGCAATTTAAATCATCCCTTTAATATACATAAATATATTACCCTGGAGAAATTAAGAAATGTAACA
This sequence comes from Argiope argentata, assembly GCA_026289955.1. Classification (NCBI taxonomy): domain Eukaryota; kingdom Metazoa; phylum Arthropoda; class Arachnida; order Araneae; family Araneidae; genus Argiope; species Argiope argentata. The sequence goes on from JAOUZG010000498.1 coordinate 1,654,081, forward strand.
GAAAAAAAAAAACTATATCGAATCTTTATAATTTTCGCGGTATCCCTTAAGAGAGTTATAAGTGAAAAATTTCTCTATAAGTTTCATTTGTTATTTCCTTTTATACAGGGCTTTAAAAATAAAATAATAATATATTTTATTATGGCGGAACTGTTTCTCAAATACGGTTGTTAAAACATTTGTCCATTTCTAAGGCACTATTTCTTATGCATGGACTTATTTTGCAAATTATAATCAGCAGTTTAAGCAACAAAACGTAGTCAATCCTTGTTATATAATTGGAAAAAAATCTTCGAAATTTGTAAAGACCAGTATTCTACAGGAAAGAATTTGTGGCTGAAGAGCATATTGACATTACTAGTTTTTAACCACTTAACAGGTTTGCCCGTATGCCGTACGGGCATCGATTTATTGAATTTTGATAGCTGTAAGCTAAAAATAAACCCCTCATAATGATTATAATTCAATATGAAAATTACTTCGAATTCATAGATAAATCATGTATTCAATAGATTTCCATTTGAAACAAAAAAATATATATATATATTCTTAAAATTAAGGTGTCATCTTATTAGACAGTAAACAAAATAAACCAGTTAATGGGTTAAATTGCGAAATATAATACAAAACAATATTTTTTTTTATTGGATAGTTCTGATTGCCTAATTATATAAGAATATTTATTTACTTTGATATTAAATTATATCGAATTGATTTATAATTATGAAATGTTGGTTTATTTATTTGTCCAATATAAAACCAAAGTCTCAGAAAGAATCGAACTAATTTGCAATATTTAAATGAATTCTCGGACATCTTTTTTATGATTTAAAAAGTAATAATTATCTAAATAAAGAGGGAAAAATTGGTTTTAATGAATATTTTATTCATTAAACAATTACACTTGGTTTGGGTTTGGTTTTTTGGCGCAAGAGCTATCATTTGCTATACTGCGCCAAGCATATGACAATTACACTTCGAACAACTATGTGTAATATAACAAAAACAATATTTTTGTGTATAATAATTTTTGATATTTAAATTTGAAAAAGTCATGAAAAATGTTAATCTTCTAATGAGTCATATTTCAAGTTATGGTTTATATCCCAGATTCATGATAAACCTCAGACCAAATAATGAAATACCAACTTCTTTTCGCAAATCCCAATTAAATACATTTCAAGCCCAACCACAAAGTATTAATACAAAAAGAGACCCGAAATCCATTGGGGGTGCGAATTTAGTTGCCCCAGACGACCAGGGGAAGCAGGGGAGTGGTGGAAGCACATTACATGCAATACTCCACGACTAATGCCCTTCCTAACGATCTTTCAATCAGTCGGTACAGTTACGAGCAAGTAACAAGCCACGGACATTTGAACTTGCGAGCCCTTTCCTTTGTGCGAACTTTTCCTTTCTTCTTTTTTTTTTACCCGCGAACATTATTATTATATTTTGGTTTTATCGGAACGTATATTACCTATCTCGGATTCTCTTTTGTCGAAGTCGCAGACCAGGAGATAAAATTATTGACTTTGCAATGGATGGTGGCAACGAGCCAGACGAGGGGGTTTTCTGGATTAATGTCGTTCGGTTAAAAGTCCCGCCCGTCCCTGCTGACGATGAATGAAACCTATTTTTAACAATTTTCTATCACCTACAGGATCCAATAGAAGCGATAGATTGTCTGGAATGCTGGGACTTTTCGCGAGGTATTTGAAGATCGGTTCGGATTACGATTTCATTTATTGCAGTTGAACTTCGAAATGGGGAAGTTGTCTGAGATGTGTATGTGTGTGTGTGTGATCCTCAATGCTGGGTTATAATATGATGCGGAATGATACAAAATTGCATTGCAAAAAGTGTTTTTTATACAAAAGAATTCTTTAGGATATAAGTATAATACGATATCTTACTTTTCATTCAAGTTTAATTTAAAAAAAGATTAAGGCGGCCAGGACCTTTAAAATGACTTTTTGCAATTTTCATTTTAGCAATTTGAAGTTTCACAGGCATTAAGAGTAACACTATAGGAGGTGACACACGAAATGTTAAAGAATTACATTAATTTATTTATGAATTGGGTGGGTAATATAATATTTAATAGCGACGAATAACATCAATGAAAAAGGTTTTAGGCGCTCCAAATTTGTTCGAAAGCTCCCCAATTTCTGTAACCCTTTTAAAACAAAAGTTGGAATTAATCTTCAAGTTTGAATGCAAAATACCAAAATCAACCAATCCAATAATTCAAAATTACTTGAAAGTTTTTAAAAAATCGGTAATTTTAAGCTATTATATTGGTTAATTTTGATATTTCGAACTCAAAATTCAAGATTAATCCCAACGTTAACGTTTTTAATCCAACGTTCTAAGCAAATGCTTAGAGAAAGTAATAATAAAAATTGAAGTACTTTCGAATAAATTTGCACCGTTCGGAACATTTTTCATTGACGTTATTCATTGCTATTAAATGCTATATTAACCCCTCTAACTCATAAATAAATAAATATAATGCTTTAAAATTCTGTGTGACATATCCTATAGTGTTACTATTAATGCCTGTAAAATTTCAAATTGTTAAGGTGAAAATTGCAAAAAGTCCCTTTAAAGGTCCCTGGTCACCTTAAAATGGAATCTGCTATGCATATTTCAATTTATCATGTTAGAACATCATTTCTTGAACGGCCAAGCGCCCGTTTAATGGTTTCACAGAATGAGTCACTTTAGTATTGCAGACGATCCAAAAAAACTTTGTCTCGCATTGATTGTAAAAAAAAAAATACTTTTCCTGTTTATTTCATTTCATATAATCATGTGCTCAAAATGACATTTTGCTAGGTTTTATTCGCTGTAGTCATTAACTTTTTTTTTAATTCAGAGCTTTTGGCAACACCTTATTAAATGTTGATTTTTTTGAGTTGCTCGTACATATAATAAAATTTCAATTTTTAATTTTCCCCTATGTACTTTTGTTGACGTCAGAACACTCATTTCCCAAAATAACATCATATCCTGACATGATAAAAAGCGCAGTGATTATTATATAATTCAAAGAAATTATATATTTTAATTAAATTAAAATGTAAACGCTTCGTGAAAGTTACAAATCCATGAACATGTGAAACTGAATTAAAGTGTTTCTTCTAGAAAGAATAGGCTTCTATATCCATATCAGGAAATTTTCACATTATCAAAGTCCATTCAGTTTTATAATATGCATCGAATATGTTGTATATAATTGTGACTAATTAAAAACTTTAGGATGTCATCTTGGTATTTTAAATGTATTACTAAATTTGAATTGAATGTTTATTTTATATAACAGCAATCCATACATCAGGCTTAAAATAACAATTTATTTTTATAAAAATGTTCTTTCAATATCTTAAAATTGCTAATAAATTCGAAAATATGTAATTGATAAAGTAACGATCATTGGAATTGTAAATGATTGTAGGAAATATACTAATTAATAGTTTTGATTATCATTCGTTTGTTTCAAAAACTACATAATATATTATTCAAAAGATATGAAGAGAATTGATCCTACAATTTTCAAGAAAAGGAAGGGGGGGGGGGGTAATATTACTTAAGTGGTTGATATTCAAAAACGGATTTGAATTGTAACATGTATTTACATTTAATTATTATTAATGGCTTTTTTTTAAATTTATAAGCGTTCCTTATATGATAAGATTAAAAAATTCCGAAAAAAGAAAAAGGTATTTTATTGACTAAGTAATCTTTTTTTGACCTGTATTATTCAAAAAATCTTCTATAGGTCTTAAAATCAATTAAAATAGATCTAAATTTAACATTTGGTAAAGAAATTACAAATTGACTGAAATCTGACTTTTTAAAGGATTAACTGTTTGCTTAATTAGAAGAATAAGCAAATGCTAAACAAAGGATACGTGAAAAACGATTTTAGAATTTTTGCACTTGCTGATAATGCAGAATGTCAGATAGTTATTTAAATTGCCTTTTTGTATAATATATAAAACGAATATAGAAAAATTATGAAAAAGTAACGGATCAATACTAATATATGGGGGAAAATCTTATTAAATTTATTGTACAAGGTAAGAACTTCCATATATTTGATAATTTTTGCAAGATATCATATATATGTAAAGTAAATAACCAAAAATTTACGCTTTTATTTAGAAGTTCTAATCAAATCCTAGTGTGTAAAATTTTTGAAAATATTGAATGTTAAAAGATTTTATGGTTTGTGAAAAAAATATATGTAAGAAATGGAAAAAGTACATAGGAATAAGAATAAGTAATAACTAAAAAAGTAGAAATTTTGCAATGCAATATATATTCAGCACATTAGAAACTATATATTATCTATTGAACTTCACAAATATTTCAGATATAGGTGATATTTTAAAACAGCAAGAAATATAGTAAGATATTTTTTAGTTCATGAGTGTTTAACTAAATTGATAAAATTCATTCCACGTTTTGAGAAAAACATAATTTTTTGAAATACCTCCTCAGTTTATTGATTTTTATAGTAATCAATTCATTTTCATTTAATTGGCAAATAAACATTTTTCAACAAAATAAACTGGTTTTTGAGATCTAAAAAAGTATCACTTTAAATAAATTTATTAGCTTTCAAATGTTCCCTTTTCAATTAATCTAAAACAAATTTTAGTTGGCAGTTACACATTCCGTCAAAATTAATTAAAATTGCAAATAATTACAAAATTTTTGACTTTTCAAGTAAAATTTTTTTTATTGTTTGAAATCATAAAATCTTATGATGAAATATTTAACAATTATAGTAATCTATATTTGAAATAATAATATTTTTGATAAATACTGATTGACGCTGAAATTAAAAGATTTAAAATGTAAACTATTTTATAAATTTTTTATTGTTTTTAGAAAAGTTTTAGACAATAACTATATATTTAGTTCACAAATGATGCATTCCCCATTTCCCATGCCTTTTTTTCATTTTTTTCTTTTTAAATATATTCTTACACATTTTTGTCACGCCATTTTTTTTCTTCACTACATATTTTCTTGTATCAACTACTTAGAAAAAATTTTCAAAGTTGAAAAAAATATCTTACCATAATTAATTAAGTTATCCGACTTGTTAAAAACGTAGCTTAGATTACGCACAAATTTCCTTAATTTTTAGTGTATTCCAATGTAGAATGAATCTTGATGGAATACTCACCTGAAAACAAAAAGAAAAAATTATTAAAATCAAATGGTTAGTAAGAAATCATAATAAATAACAGTTAAAATGGTAATAAAGATGTTAGAGCAATCATAAAGCGTGACTTTTCAATTCAAAATTCACAATTTTCAATATTTTATAATTCTGTTCAATAATTCTATAACTTGAATATTGGTGTGTTCTATTATAATTTTCTCGTATTCCACTCTATATTAAAAAAGCAACTTTTAAGAAAAAAAGGGCATTTTCTACTAACTGATTTAATTATATTATTTTAAAAATATGTTAAATCTTATTTTAAAGAATTGACTAGATATAATGGAATGGAGTATTTTTTAAAAATACAAATAATATTTCAGTTATACATTTCTTAAAAAAAATTATTTAAATTACAAAACTAATTTAAATTTAGTTTTAAAATTTCAAATAAAGATTTCTTTTAAGAACAAATTTGTCAGTATGTTCACATTATCAGAAAAGAATAATTTTTAAAAACAATAGTGAAATTTCCGATTTTGAAATTAATGTTACTTTAACGATTTTCTTCCACAATCATTCACTTACAGTTTAGTTTAGTTATATTAACACCCCCTTGTACAGCAAAACTAACGCTATTTTGAAATGCACCTCGTAATTTTGAGTCGCAGTTAGACGACGAGGATGTCACCAGAGCTGTCACTTCCCCCCCTCTCCGTGCCGTACTGCACCAGCTGAAGGATGGTTGACCCTGACTTATTCAGCGTACAACAGACCCCTTTAAAAGACAATTATTCGGGGGAGTAGGATTTCAAGCCTGAAACGTAACGGCTCGCGCAATGATACATTACCTGCATGCCACCATGTCCTAATCATTCCCTCACAATAATTTGTGTTCAAAAGACAATCATAAACGATTTATCAATGTTTCTAAAAATAAAATTTAAAATTTAAAATAAAAATTTCCTGAAAAAATTAAAATTAATTTGCTAATTCACTAGAATAATTGTATCATTATTAAATATAAAATAATAATTAATATATTAATATAATTAACTGAAAAATTAATTTGCTTTCACCTCGTATCTTCTTCTTTTCATCTTTATTAATTATGGTGTATATTTATGGTGCATTAATTATGGTTAATTATGATGTATTGGTATAGATTATAATCCTCACTTAAATATGATGTATATATACTTTATCATTTGTGTGTTGCCACTCACAACTGCTAATTTGGTCATTCATTAACAAATACCTCTCACTGATCCAGAAAATAGTTCTGTAAATAGTTTCACTATATTATTTTATTGTATCATCGCATGAATGCTAAGTAGAATTACTAGTAAGAAAGGAAAGAATTAAAATAGAGCTAATTCCATTGCGAATGTAAAGCAAATCTTATGTTTGCATTTTTTTTTTAATTAATTTTATTTTTCATCATTCAATAAACTCTTATTTTATATAGATATTTTGATTTTTTCCCCACTATCTCAAATTTGAACTTATGATGAGCTACCGTTATTATAAATGCAATAGATTCTTAAAAAAGCAAATTGTGGAACAATCAAAGAATAGAAAAATAACCACAGGAAATAGCTTTTTTTACTTAACTAATTTATTTAATTTAAAAGTTCATTATTGTTTTAACACTTATGATATTTAGGAAGATATTGATTTTTTAAAATCGTAGTTTGACAATGTATGAACTACTTTTCGATTCTCCCAACTGACGCACGTTGAAGAATGAAGAATATTTCACATATTCTTCATTTTGATTATTGATAACAGATTTAACTTACTCAAAGATCATGAAATTGAATAGAATTATGAATCATGAACCTTCTTAAGAACTTTTTAAGGCATAGATTCTAACAAAAAAGTCAGTAAAATATCTTTAATATTTTTATATATTTTAAATACATTTTTTTTCATAATTTAGTTTCAATAATGTCTACAATAAAAAAAATATTCACATAGTTCCTCCCTATAATCCCATAATTATATCCCTCTAGTGAGCAATTTTCAAATGCTGTGCGCAACAATAATTATTATAGTTAATAAATTATTTGTTATTCATTAAATGCATTCGTGTGTATGAAGTAACAGATACATATTTCATCGGACAAATCATAAAAAAACGTTAGAAAGGACATGAAATTTTAGAAACCGTTTCATCTTCAGTCCTGAAATACGTCTCTTAATGATCGTTTGCGTGTTGAGAGAATTGGGTGTGTCGGTCTTTTGGGACACGTGATATATACTCTGGTAACGTCATTAAATGGAAAATCTTTTCATGCAACTGGTCCAGCAACAGATTTGAGACTCGTTTTCCTTCTCGAATGTCTCCTCTCGTCAAGATAACTGTTCATGCTGGCTCATTTGGACGCAGATATTTTGCTGAAGTGATTTTGATCACAATCGAATTACTTTATGATAGCATGACTTCTCTCTTGCGCATAGTACCAAATCTCTTTTTGACTTCATTGTGCTTCTGATAATCGCGGATTAGAACATAAATTTGAGGCCCATTTCAGTTCTGTATTATCTCTTTTCAATCATGTAGAAACTTAACTCATGTGGAAATGATTGTTTTACTGAAGGTGATTTTGATCACAATGAAATTACTTTATTATAACATGACTTCTCTTGAGTGCATAACACCAAATCTCTCTATGACTGCAATGACATTCTGATAATAACTGATTAGAACATAAACTTGAGGCTCATTTCAGTTCAGTAATGTCTCTTTTCCAGTGATGTAGAAACTTAACGAAACAATTATTTTACTGAAAGTGATTTTGAACACAATGAAATCGCTTTATTAAAACATGACTTCTCTTGAGCGTATAACATCAAATCTCTTTTTGACTATAATCAACAGATACAACAGATATGTGACAACAGATATTTTACTGAAGGTCAATTTTGTTGCAATGTAATTACTACAACTTGATTGGAATTATACACTTAAAAACCGCTCTATTTTTGAGTTCAATGAACTTCTGATAGTCATGGAACTATTTGATTATAATTTGACTTATCTCAAGCTAATAACACCGGATCTCGTTTGCATTTCTGACAATCACCGACTAGAACAAAATTTTGAGGCATTTATCAGTTCTGGAATGCCATTTCATTTATCAAGATAAATGAAAGTATTTAATTCACTTGAAAATAATAATTGTACTTAAGTTGTTTTGGGTACAATGCAATTATTATAATTTGATTGGTATTATACCAATAACACCAGCTCAATTTTTGACTTCACTGAACTTTTGATAATCCCGGGACTGGTTTAGACACAGATTTCAAACTCAATTTGATTCTCGAATTTATCGAAAGCCTTTTTTCGTCAAAGTAACCATATATGCGTGCATTTTACTGAGACGCACCCTCATATATTTTACTGAAGAGGATTTTAATCAGAATAGAGCTGTCATATAAACAACAACACTTCTACTCTTGACTGAATTGCATTTTTTACAATTTCTCATCAAACGGATCTACTTGCAGATTTATAACTCGTTATTGACTGATTAACAGCTGTATCTATATTCGGAAATATATATATACAGCTGTCAAAATAAGTGAAGATATTTGCTCATTTGAAAACAGTTATTTTTCTGCTGGTGATTTTGTTCAATAAATATATTGGTTAAATCGTGGTATGCCTCATGTGTGCCTAATCTATCTCTAGCACCATTGCATTTTTGAGAATCACTTTTTTGCTCTCAACAAATTTGAGATTTATTTAAGTTCTAGAATGTTTTCTTTCGTCAATATAATTGTAGATATTTGTTTGTTTCGAAGCGGTTATTTTTTTAAAGGAGACTTGCATCATAATGGAATTAATTTATGCCAAACTGACTTCTCTTATATATACAGCATCAATTTATTTCACCTTATAAATAAGTTGTTACTTATTGTGCATTTAAATGTGGTTTTAATAATTCTAACAACATTTGGTCTATCATATCTTGTATAATTTATTGAAAAAAGTTGCGGAAGACATAGAATATATCATCTGAGACAGAATAACTTAATTTCAATATATTCAAATGATTCACACAAAAATCACTTCATCCACCCGATTAGTGACCAAGTACGTCTGATTAACGGGTGGCCGTAAACAATAATATACGTACTAAGGTAATATACAAATTTTCATTACCGATTCATATACTATATTTTTGACAGTAGTAGATAGGATTAGGTATCAACGATGATAACACCATAATTTATTTACTTGCCATTTATTTGTTATCTCTTATAATCTTATTTATGAACCCACCAATGCTTTATTTGAAAATATGTTCTCTTTTTAGAGCAACTTTAAGAGAAACTAGCCCACATTGGCTTTTAGCTTGGGTGAAAATCGGCATTAGCTCCCTTGATTCAATAACAGATTTGTCGCTAATTAACTTTTTAACCTACTAATTGTTTTAATAAAAGAAAAAGGAAACCTATTAATTCATTCAATTTTTCTCAAGCATAGTCTGCATTATATCGTTACATGCCGGCGTCCTGGCATCGGGGTAGCGCGTCTTTCCCGATACAGGAATGGTTGTCCTTCTGTGTTCTATCTGTAAGGTGTATGAATATGCCCCCCCCGTAAACAAGGAATGTGCAAGAGAATGAGATGAGTGTGCAGATAAGATGTACTTTTTTGCTCTAGTTGGCGCGACTACAAAACAAGAGACGCTGTTTAGGCTGAAATCACTGACTTCCTCAACGAGCTTGTCCATTGCAAGTGCCATAAGAAATAACAGTAACATATCATTGCATGAGTGGTGGTCATCAAAGACCTAAGTATCAAGTCAAGTTCACATATCATAATACTAACAGATGACTAATTTCGGCATTGATTCAAACTTTCGCAGAGAAAACTGTCATGCTTATATAGCTCTTACAAATGCAGATAAATAAGACTGATGGCATTAGAACTTAAAAGTAAAAATTAACAATTTAAAAACTAATTACAACAGTTTTTTAAAATAATCTCCAAACTGAATAAAACATCCAATGTCAATAGACAAAGCAGAATAAAAAAACTTTAAATAGATGCTAACAATTTTAATTCTCTTTAAAGAGGTGAAATATTAAATAGTTTGATTTAATCCCGAAAACAATAAAATTTTTGTTTCCAAATGCATATTTAGAAACTTTTATCGGCTTTATAAGCAAAATTCAGCAATGTCATACAAAGTTGCTAAGCCCGGGCTTTTGTTAAATCGACGTTTTAAAGCTCGGCTTCAACGCTGTATTTGAAAAGACAAAGCTAATTACTTGTTTCACCAGAGCCTCCACTGAAATTAATGCTGCGCTGTAACACTAGCCCGTGGAGAAAGCAGCTTTCATTTTAGAAGATAGATAGCGAATGTCTAACCTTCCATCAATTTTCACGAGTCTTTAATAAGGTTTCTGTTTTCTCATCCAAAATAAGAGGGAAGTGAAATGAATCACGGACAAAAGTTTGAAAAAATATCCTGACTTATTTGATCTAATGAATTGAACCAAAGATTTATTTGAAAGCTCTTTATTATAGCACGAAAAATGTATTATTACACGTAACGATAGAAATTAGTGCTTTGAAACTGTATTGTTATTTTGTATAAAATTGTATGCGAATGTATTGTTATACATGTTTAAATTTCTTCTTTCTAATTTTTTTCTGTGCATCACTAACTTCCAACTTGTTTCAGTAGGAAGTTTTTGTTGAACGTTGCTTTAAAAAAAATAAGATTTGTAAGTTCAAAAACATTTAAAATATCAAAAATTTGCAAACAAAGGGAAGTAGAACGATCACTTTAGCTCTAAAAGGATAAGAATATAATTTTAAGAACGAAGCATTATATAAGGTAGGACGAAGAATGGTGTAATTCATTGAAAATGCTTAATGTATCTGGTTTTTTTTGAAACAGCTACCAGACGAAGAGTAATATTTTTTTTTTCATTTAAATAATATTTTTTAATTATAGATTCTCGGATAACCTGTATGGTAGGAAATTGGTTTCGCATCCGTTAGGCTGTGAGTTCAAACACGCCAGCGCAAGACCCTCTGTGTTTGTGGTGGCTGGCGCATGTTTAATCTGCCGGGGTCATAAAGTTCCCTATGTCTAGAATATTACCACTGGGGGTACTGGGCAAGAGGCGATCGTTCTCTGTTCCAGTTCTAAATTACGATCTGTAGATGAATGAAGGGAATGCATGAATGATGTCCACCCCGTAAAAAGGGTTTGTGACGGGTGTGAGCTAGAAATCAGACTTCTGCCCTTGGTTGCTTAGGTTACAATACCCTTAGAAGCTATTCCCCATGGAGGTACCTCGAAATGAGGATGAGGTGCTTCCATAATGGTGGTTGGACCTCGCCACTATTTCAGGGTACACTAATAGGTGGGGGTTAGACTCCTCCTATGGATGAAGGGGTGTATGTCTTACGGGGAAGTTTGTACCGTGGCCGGTGATGGCCATCTTTAGTACTCAATCAGAGTTATTGCCAGTGTTTTTGTTGCGTCGGTCTGGTCATTTTATGTTTTAAATCCGGGTGCCTTTGTGGTGGTTGCATAGTCTAGCTGTGGCTTACCTTCAGAAGTCATTGTAATGTGGAAAACAACATTATTTAATTCTTCATGCTCCACCAAGGTGAAATCCTGCTCTGTGCTACGAAAAATTATGATACCTCATCTGATAATAGACTTCTGAAAACATGATGATATATATCGCTATTAAAATATTTTTCGATTTTTTATTATATAATATTTTCACAAAATATAAAAAATAGCGATACGTTTACAACTTTTCCTAGTATCAGTTTCTCATTTGAAAAATGCATATATGATAAGATAGTTATTCCATTCTATAACTAAATCTCTAACTTCTCTAACTAAAAATCGTTTTTGTTTTCATCCTTTCTGTAATAAAACTATCTACTTCTCATCATTATTTACGAATTACTAATTTTGGATACGATTTCTGACTTTTAAATCACATCTTCCTGTACAAGTATAGTTATCCTTTACATCAGAAATATTGGCAATCAAAAAATATTACTTAAATTTAAACCAATCCATAAAATTCTTTAAATTCTACTTGAGCCGTAAATTGTTAACTTCTTTCACAAAATTAATTAGATCTAATTTGCACGGCTTTGCAGAATATTCTTTGCAAATCCTGACGTTTCATAAATCTTTTATGATGTAATAACGAGGAGTAAAATATCAAATTCATATCTGTACATTAAAATCTCTTGTTAACAGTTATTACTAATGGATCACACGCAATGTACATAATTATCACTAAAATGATACTCAATACCATCCCAAACAAAATGTAAACTCATTTGTAAAATCGTTAATAATAATCTAATTTTACTATTTCAAAATGCAATCATTCCAATTATCTTTAAATTATCATGTGCGGTTAATCTTCATATTAACTCTGCAAATTATTTGGCAGAGTGTTTGAAACTGAAGTTTGTATTTCTTTACGTATTAGGCATGGCAAATGCATTTTCTAAATTCTGCCATTAGTGTAATCATTATTGTCCATCAGTAATTATTTTTCTGACAGAATATTTTGAAAAGCAAGCAGTTATCATGCTTTAAGGAAAATAGCTTAACTGATTAATTATCCAATAGTCTAGGAAATGTATTATTAAAAGGCGAGTCAAATATATTGTATAATCAGAATGATTTACTTATATTGTTTTCATACTACATTTTTGTAGTTTTAGCCATTTTTTATATTTTTTTATTAGAAACAAACACTATTTTCTGATTTCATTGTGTTGACTGTAATATATACACGATACAGTAATTCATTTATAGTTTTATAAAAGTTAATAGTTTTCTGAAATATAATTTTATCTAAAAATAATTAATAATATTCTATTTAAATCTGATAAACTTTAAGTATATACTTGTTAAAAAGTATGCAATAGGAATTTATGATAACATTTAAATTATATGATATAAAATTTATGAGAAAATATGTTAATGCTGTAAAATTTCGTACTACTGATTTACAACCGCAAAAGAAAATTTTGGACTTGATATATTTTGTTGATTACTATATATTTTTGAGTGTACAGTCTTCAGCTGTGTAAATTCCTTCAGTTAATCTTAGGAAATCATAATGAATAAAAAGGCATGCAATAGTTTAAAAAGTTTTCTAAAGTATATAAATTCTTTAAGTAAATGTATGCGTTTGTAAAAATCACCAGTTATTTGTTTTTTAAAAGAAATCATCGCATAATAAAAAATAAATCTTTGAATTTTGACAGTGAAAGTAAATAACATCAAAAGAAGTTAAATAACATCAACTAAAAGAAGTAAATTCAGTTTAAATCAAAATTCCTTACTATATTTCAATGATATTACTAAAGAAAACGAAAGAAATTAATGTATGAAGCTTCAAAGAAACACAATAATGTAAAAGCAAACAAAGATTTTAGATAAACCATATGAGCTTTGAAAATAAAAAAAAATTGCAAGTATAAAATTTTTTGAAATAAACCGACTGACTCTCTATTTCAAGCATGTAAAAAAAGCTCACTTGATTTGTTTTGACTGACATCAGAAAAAAACGTCGTTTGTTTAGAATCCATAAAACCATGGTACACAATTATCTTCATGGTACCAATCTTATCATACATATATGATCGGTTTTTTCATTATATTTCTTAAGAGTCATTTCATCTTCTAGTTTGCCCTTAGGATTCTTATTTGAACTGTTTTATCACTCGTATAAGATTAATTTCAAAATTATTAATTATTTATAACAGGTTAGCAACGATTCTTCACTAAAAGTTTTATCAAACTGTGAATCCTTGGTTTTCAAACCAAAATAACATGTTATTTTTATGAAAACATTTGTGGTTATATCCAAATAGAAACTATATTCATATGGGTTTAATTTTATTCGTTAAATGGAAATTTTATTCATATGAAAATTATTTTGTCTCAGTTTAGTTATATATCTTAACACAGTATGGATCGTGAAGGTATAGTTTGCTCGTTGGGAGACAAGATCCCAAGATAAAAAAAATACACCTTGCTTTCATCGAATATTTACTATATATACTTGACAACTAAAATTTACAGATATGTTATGATTTCATTTTAATGTATAGTGACAATAAGAATATTTTTGTTGCTAACTCAGATATCATCTTTGTAAACTCAAGCAGCTTAAAACATTTAATTAGGAAAAAAAAAAGGGGAAAATGTATCAGGACATTTGTAAACAACTTTGATTTTTCATATGAGCAAATAAAGCTTTATTAATTGTTTTTGAGATTAAGGAAAATTTAGAGATAATATCAAACATTTCAGAAAACACTAAGAAAGAAACATGAAGCAGCCACCTAATAAACTATCAAAGTTTAATGGTTAGTATTCTCAGCTTAAAACCGTAGGATCTTTGGATTGTTACTCAATTCCCAAAATGATGTAAATGATCTATTATACTTTAATTCTGAGATAGAGTTGAATACATTTCACATAAAAATGGATCAATTAGTTTTAGTTATATTAACATCCCGTTGTAAAGCAACACTATGGCTATTTTGGGACACATTTCGTAATTTTGAACTCTGGTCATATGAAGAAGATGGTGCCTGAGCTTAACCCCCCCTTCCCCTCTCTACACCACACATACCATTGGGAGGGCATTTAGCCCCCACAGTTTTAACAAGGAATTGAGTCTCTCACATGAAGGGTCTTCGGAAGAAACGGATCTGGATCCTGAAACATCCCGACACCTTTCCATCAGGCCACCATGGTCCGAAATAAGGATGAAAAAGATGGTTATAAGAACTGTTGCCTCAATTGTCTGAGGAACAGTAAACTCAAACTAACAACAAATAACTCTGAAACTAACTATTAATCTAAATAAAGATAGTCTTAAATAGATAGTTAGCAAAAGTATCACTTTAGTGAATCATTAGGTACGACTTAATTTTGTATAATAACTTAACTTCTGCGGAAGCTGAGTGCCTTTTTGACAATCATCCCTCTACTAATAATGAATGCCTCTCAATAAAGGAGGGCGACTTTTTTGTAATTAATTCGTGATGTGGTACACAAAAGGTTAAGTGAACCAGAGAAACATGCTTGCTCATTCTCGTCCAACATTAAATAAGCATTCACGCTCCTTTAAACACTTTTCAATATTTCATCGCTTATCTGGTCGAGGCCATTGTTTGCATAGGATTATTGCACGAGGGGAAATATTAAAAGTGTATCCTGGAGCGGGGCGTCGCACTCTTTGGCACGTTCAGGTTCAGCCATTGAATCTCATCTGGGCTCTGTCAACCCTTGGTGAAATTTTAATGCGTTCTCCCGTGATTGATCGCTTAGCAGTTGACTCGTTTCCAAAACAGTGGAGGTCGAGAAATAGCCGGGATATACGAGCCGTCTGGGTCACTGTTGTCGCAGGACGTGAAGCGTGCGAATTAACCTGTCAAAAAATGAGTGAACTGCCCAGAACAAAAGTGTGCACGCCGCGGAGTGGTTCACTATTTTCGGACTCAGCCGTATTAATCGACAGTTTTCTTTTGTCTACGGAACGGATTCATTGATCGAAGAGAATCGATAGTGTGGTTCTTTGCCGATGAAAGGAAATTGTGAAATCGGTTTTTTTAGAGAGAGATACTTAAAAGAAGCAAACATTTTTCACATTTCACCTTATACAGTCATTATATATTATGACTTAAGTCTTATATATTTACCTTATACTTTACCTTAATATTAATTATAAAGGCAACAATATTAAGGCGACCAGGGTCTTTTAAAATGACTTTTTGCAGTTTTCACCTTAGCAGTTTGAAATTTTACAGGCATTAAGAGTAACAGTATAGGAGATGATACACAAAAGTTTAGAGCATTATATTATTTTATTTATTAGTAAGGGAGGTTAATATAATATGATATTAGTGATAAATGACGTTAATGAAAATTTTTCCAAGAACTCCAAATTTGTTCGAAAGCACTCCAATTTTTATTATTACTTACTCTAACCCATTTGAAACAAAAGTTGGGAATACTCTTGAAGTTTGAGTTCAAAATATCAAAACTAACCGATATAATAACTTAAAATTACTCATTTTTTTAAAAAAAGTTTAAGTAGTTTTGAATTATAACATTGGTTAGTTTTGATATTTCGAACTCAAGCTTCAAGATTATTCCCAACTTTTGTTTCAAAAGAGTTAGAATAAGTAATAACAAAAATTGGAGTTTTGGAAAAATTTTCATTGATGTTAT
Organism: Argiope argentata; assembly: GCA_026289955.1. NCBI lineage: Eukaryota > Metazoa > Arthropoda > Arachnida > Araneae > Araneidae > Argiope > Argiope argentata. The sequence continues at coordinate 1,670,527 of JAOUZG010000498.1, forward strand.
TTATCACTAATATTATATTATATTAACCCCCCTAACTCATAAATAGATTAATATAATACGTTAGAATTTCGTGTGTCTTCTCCAATATTGGTACTCTTAATGCATGTAAAATTCCGAATTGCTAAGGTAAAAATTGCAAAAAGTCCTTTTAAAGGTCCCCGGTCGCCTTAAGAAAGTACTGTGACGGGAAATAATACAAAACAATCACCTAAACAAACATATTGTTTTAAATACTTCGATTTTACCATTTATCCAATTTTTTAAGATGACGTTCTACTATTCATAATCTTTCCTCATTCAATTTTAATTTCTTTGGGATTAATTATAATTATTAAATTTGTAATGATTGCAATTATTAAAATTTAATTATGATTGCAATGATTATTACAATTTATTTATGATTTCAATGATTATTAAAATTTAATTATGATTGCAATGGTTATTACAAATTATTTATGATTGTAATGATTATTACAATTTAATTATGATTGCAATGATTATTAAAAATTTATTAGGTTTGCAATGATTATTAAAAAGTAATTATAATTGCAACGATCGTTAAAATTTAATAAAGATTATTAAATTTCCAATTTTTTAAGTCGATGTGTCCTTATTCATAATCTTTCCCTTTTTTAATTGCCCTTCTCTTATGATTATTTATTACCCCTGATGACTATTTTCCTTATTAAATGTAAAATTCTTACTACTCTTGTTGAAATAAAGTCTTATTCCATATATCTGGCATAATAATTTGTATGCTTATATATTATATAGATAAGAGCATATACATATGAATCTAGATAACAATTCTGAGACCGTACAAAGTTATCAGTTTGAATCCAGATAAGTAAAAACGCGGATCCAAATTAGAACATGTAAGTTTATCTATATGATTTAGATAAGAATAAACACAAATCTAGAACAGCATTAATGTGATGTTTAGAATAATGCGATAGAACACTTAGTCTCAATTTTTTAAGGTAACGCGTTTATTAACAATGTGTTTTTATATGAAATTGTTAGAAATTTATTTCAAAGAGAGAGATTTTATTCTTGTTACCTCATAAGAATTATTATTATATTTTTATTCTACTGAAAAAAAGCAAAGAGAGAAAATTAATTTCTCTTTTAGAGGAAAAAAAAATTCTGAAAGAGCCCATATTAGAAAAGAAATTCCTGATGGTACATTTTGAAAATGATTGACAATTCCCATAAAATGTAACCAATGCTATTAACCACAAAATTTCTCACTGCACCCTCATCCCTATGAGGCGCTGTACCAAAAAGTATGCAAAGCGATCAGAACAATATTTAAAAAAATATTATTTTCATTATACTAGATTCATTACAATAGATTCAGAAGTATTTTATCATTATTTAGCAGTGTTATATCTCCACAAATATCTGATAGCTCCCCTAATAATTTTAAATATGTAACTTCATACAGAGTTGATTTAATAATATGTAATGGAATGACCAGTTTTCATATAAAAATGTTTTTTTATTCTTGAACTACTAAATCCATGTCTACCATATTGCTATAAATGACATAACGAAAGAAAATAACGCCCTCAATATAATTTGACTTTTTATCTCCCCTACCCCTCTCCGTTGTTATGAATGGTTTGAAAAGATTAAATTTTTCTTGAATACTTGCATTATAATTATTATTAGTTTAATTCTAGCAATTCTTCTTAAAAAGTAACATGAACGGATAAACATCCTTCGACGCTCCCTACAACCGTATTCAGAGTCATCTACAACTCTCTCCCCTTACCCCTCATTTGCATAAGTTCGTCCGTAGAATTCTTATGTAAAATTAGATTCACATGCAATTCATCTTATTTTAAAAGTTATTACACACATTTTGCTTCATCTTATAATAAGGTGATTTCAAGAAGTCACATTCTGAAACATACACATATACAAGATATTCAAATCAATGAAATTATCCAAAAGAAAACTGTTTTTTTTTTCTCCAAAAGTTATTTGATAGAAATTTCAAATTTTTCAATTTTTAATAAATGCGGAGTAAATAATGCTCTCTTTCTGATGGGCATCTAAAATTTGTTAACAATTTGAATTATATTTATTTATATAATTTAATGTAAAATTTGAGCCGGTGTCCTTGCAAAAGGTAGCACGTCTTCCTAGTAATTTGGGCATCTTGGGTTCGAATCCAGGTTTGAGCATGGTTGTTCTTCTGTGTACTGTCTGTGAGGTATGTGAATGTGCCCTCCATCCTTTAAAAAGGGGGCCTTGCAAGCGAATGTGGTGAGTGTGTAGCTAAAGTCGTACTCTTGGCCCTAGTTGGCGCTACATCAAAAACTAGACACGTCATTCGGATTAAAATCACTGACGGCAAGTCCTTGGTAAGTACCATTAGTAACAACAACAACAATTTGCAATGCAGCAAAAGGTTTTCAGGAAATATAAATAAAACCATATTAACAATGCATCTACATTGAAGTAAATTCTTAATAATTTGAGCATTAAAAATGCAATAAATAATAAAAACCTACAATAAATCGAAATTTGTGGGATTTGTGCATAAAAATACTTGATGATTTGAAAGATAGTTCAATATGTATACAAGGTTAATTTTAGTTTCAAAACTCCTGAGAGTAAAATATATTATTAATAAACTAATATCGAGACATATTGAAGCATAGAGACTTTTTCTAGCTCCCCAAGAATTGTTTAAATTGCGTCATATATCATCAGAAATTGAAAAAAAGCATATATCTAGATGGAGAATTTAACACTAGGTATTAAATACAATTCCTTAAATACTAGTGTATGCTGTAAGATTTTTTTTATTAACTTAGGCGGACAAATTTAATATATTTCCAATTATAAATAATGCACATATTCAATACAAAGCTTCTCGAAATAAATGGAACGATACGGATGCATGAAATATCAATGATCAAATCATTAATTTATGACAATGATTCCATTTCTTCTATTTCTGCCCCTAAGAAGAAAATCTGATTCAAACTTCCATTTTGCATAGAAAAAAATGTGTCATAAAAATAATAGTTCTCAAAAAGTAATGAAATAATTCAAAAATCATGATCCAAGTTTCCAACGTGACAAAATTTAAATTCCAGATTCAATTACAAAACGGGAAATATTTCCACTTCTTATTCCACTTCCACTCCATTGTCACGGGAGATATACGAAATGAATCTTCCTGAACTTGACACGCCCGTACCTTCTTCAAATTCTTCACGATAGAGATAGGAGGGGGGTGCAGAGGAAGGGATAATTGGCGCAAAAGAGCGGCAATTATTGAAATGAAATTATCTCTTTCCCAGTTCTCAACGATGATTCTCATTTGCGCATCATTATCCCCCAGTTTGAGGGAGGACGTGGAGATGGCATTTGTGAAAAGATTGAATTTGGCCCTCTACCTTTACGCCCCCCTCGATAAATTGGATGCGCTGTATAACAATGAAGCAACGCGAGTGCAAGTAATTTGAAGAGCAAGACTAGTGAATGGGTCCTGCCTTAGATCTAATTAAATAAATTATTCTTTTCATCTGTGATAGACGAAGGTAGTTATATGTATGATTCGACGCTTATGCATTTGACGGGAGAGTTTAAACATATTTGCATTTCGTTCTCGTCCGGAAATGCATGCAACGTTAAGCATTCTATTATTTATTTCGGGAAGAAAGCTTAAATATTAATAATTTCTAATTGTTCTAAAGATTTTAATATAAAGATCGAAAATATATTGTTGTATGACAGACATAATGCATGCGTATTTACAAGTATCATCAGTGAATTAATAATTAGTTTCAAAAATTGAATTGTAAAAAAAAATTGCTTTTTTAAAGAAAATTACACATCTTACTTAACAAAGGTTTTAATTCCTAGGAATATTGTTACGTGTATCAACTGTATGATATTAAGGTACCCAATTAGAATTAACGGATAATTTTCTCTCTTTCTCTCTCTGTATATATATATATATATATATATATATATATGATGTTATTTTTATTAATATAAGGATAAAACGATGGTAAAATAAATGGGATTATTTAAGTATCTATGAATCTGTTGAAGGGGAAAAAATCGATTTTAATTTTAGCTGGTACATACTTATTATCCCGTCAATCCGTTAACAACGCGCCAACCGCCCGAAATTTCATTTTGGTGGCCAAAATTCTTTAATGCTTTTTAATTCAAGACAAACCAATTTTGGTGAGTAAGCGATCTATTGGCGACGGCTTTTTGATTTGGCGGAAATGGTCGTCAGGATAATACTTATGTACCCATTTTAACATTTATTTACAGAAACTAGATTGCTGTAGAGAAAAAAAAGTTTAAACGCTTACCATTTTTCTTTTTAACAGTACATGTGTGACAAAGAATTTAACTATATAATGTCTCACAATTATATTCAAAAATGAAATTTTTGTGTGAAATAAAAGAAATTATCTATGAATGTTTCAGAATTTTTTCAACAATATTTATACTAAGCAATCATGAGCAACTTCCAGAGCTTTCAACATCGAATTCATGTTTCATTACATTCTACATAGCCTAACTAACACTAATTATAGCTTTCTTTAAGATATCTTGATTACTTTTTTGAATTATAAAGATACTCTTACAGTAGAATTATGAAAAACTCTTTCTTCAGAAAATACATTTAAAGTTTTTAAATGCTTATAAAAAAAGCAATTCCATGTCAATAATTTGATTTTGATTTCGAATCGACATTGAAACAAAATGAAGATATTGAAGATATCACTGGAAGCAGAAATGTACCTATTTTTTGAAAATCAAAATAAATGAATAAATATGCGAATTTTTATCCAAATTCGTGTTCTTAACCTGTTAACGTTAAACAATAATCCTAATATTAAGTTTATAATGTATTTGTAAGTATAATATTTAATAACATAATATCGTATGATACTGTGTAACAAATTAGTACCCTGGTGTGAAGAAAAGAAGAGTTAGGAACAGTTATATAATAACAAAGACTGGAAAGCTGAATATCAGAGGAAACTATCTGATATTCTGTTTTATCATTTATAACAATATCAGGTCATAGTTCTCTAATATTAGTTTCCAGAACGGAAAAAGCCGTCATAAGATCTACAAAAAATTAGAAGATATTATTCCACAAAGTATGAACGTGTGTCGCCAACATGATTCGAAATGACATCATCAGTAGCTATATTATCATACAAATTCAGAAGTTTTTGATTTATAGTAAGTCATCAAATACCAACCAAATTCTTCTATCACTATTGATAATACAGACGGATGTGTGTATATATGTTTGTATTCCATATCACATATCATTTGACATGTAGCTTCGAAATGATATATACCTGGCGGATAAAAATATGCACTTCGTAGATAAATTTTGGAATTTTATTTAACATTTTAATTAAATAAAAAATTAAATTCAACTTTCACGCCTTACCTCGATAATTTCAGAAAACTGCCATTTTTGAAAAAAGGAATTATACACCTTTCTAAGGTAATTTTCCATTAACTGCATGATGGCGAAAAATCGCCAGATAATGAATAATTCTGCCAAATTTCTTACAGCGATTTTTAAGCGAAAAATCCCTAAATAATGTAGAATCCCGTCAAATTTTTTAGTAATTTTTAGCTGGTGTCTGGATAAAAAAAAGTACTTCCAATTTAATAATTTTTCGAATTTTTTTCTGAATTTCGGATTTTTTTGTTAAATTCTCAACCATATTTTTCATTGTCGTTCTGAAATCCAATCCACTTTCATTATTCCATAAAATATATAACATCACTATTTTCTTCCCTTATTAAAGTCTAAATAAAAAGGAATCTGTTGAATCTTTATGCAGTTTACCACACAAAACCGAAAAAAAGGTAATTACGATACCGTGAAAACTAGAAGATAAATGAATTTATGTTTTTAAGGCTCATCTAATATTAGGCTCATGTGATTATGAATATGCTATATTCATGTATTTATTAAACAAAGCTCGTGCAGTGCAATTAAAGTAACCCTACTTCAATATTTGGCAGTGGGAGAGAAACATAAACATGAAGATATATATATAAACAATTTAATAGAAATTAAATTGAAACCTCTATAAATCAGACGATTACCAAAGGCAAATAATAATAATAAATGTATGAAAATCATGGATTTAATGACTATCAAGATGATAAGAATATATTTTGAAGTATATACAATTTTTAACTTTAAAAAATGCAAAGTTATGCTGGTTTAATTTTAAGCCAAAAGTGACTTCTCGTGAGTGTATAATTCCAAAATCCATGCTTTAATTTGTTAAATTCTATATTTTATCCAGAATTTATTAAAATTATATATAATCTTAATTATGTAAATTCATTGAGAAATAAAATTTGCAAAACTACCGAAAAGATATATAGTTGTAATGATATAGATTTTTTGAAAGGCAAATTTTTTATCTAATATTTTACATCAAGCGGTATACTTAAAATAACGGTTTGAAAATCATTATTCCGATGTCATTTCGCCTTATTTTTCTTAAAAAATGTCTGATAGATGCAATAGAAAGTAAATTATCTGTGATGTGATGCTTTAGTTTCAACAATCTATGATATATCGGGAATTGATTTAAGCAAATGCATCTCAATTTCACTCCAAAACCCTAATTCATCATTTCTTATTCCTGCAATTTGATATTTACTTGAGATCGTAAATTTTCTTTTCGGAAATACTATAATTTCAATCCACAATTCCAATAATGACTCTCTACTTAAATGTAAATGCCAGTAATCAAAGTGATAAATCAAAAGAAAAGTAAACTAATTCATATGTCAAAGCACTTCAGTTTTTTTCATCTGCTAAAACTTGCTTTTATAATAGCACCTTCGGCACTCACAATTTCATGTCATCATATTGAATTATTCAACCAATTCCATCTTTCGAAATATTTATTCAATTTTTGATGCATTCTTTATATCAATTTTCAGCTTGATTAATTTGAAATCAAAGAAATTGAAGACTAAATTCGCTTTGCGCTTTTATTTTTTATTGATATTGCTTTTATAAAAGGTTTTTCCATTTGATAATTTAGTTCAGATATATGATTATATGTTATGTTTATTTCCTGTATTTTGGAGAAATAAAATTCTAAAATATTACTTGTAACTTTTTATCCTCTTATAGATTAATTTTTTAATATAGAAAACAATTCAATTTAACATTTGTTGGTTTTTTTCCGTTAGCCGAGTGCCAGCGAAAAATCGCCAAATAATATTGAATTCCACCAAATTTCTTACCGCGATTTTAAAGCGAAAAATTACCAAATAATGTAGAATTCCACCAAATTTCCTACAGCGATTTTAAAGCGAAAAATTACCAAATAATATAGAATTCCGCCAAACCTCTTACAGCGATTTTAAAGAGAAAAATTACCAAATAATGTAGAATTCCACCAAATTTCTTACAGCGATTTTAAAAATGAAAAATTACTAAATAATGTAAAATTCCGAAAATTTCTTACAGCAATTATAAAAGCGAAAAATTATCAAATAATGTAGAATCCACCACATTTCTTACAGCAATTTTAAAGGCGAAAAATTAACAAATAATGAAGAACTCTGCCAAACTTCTTACAGCGATTTTAAAGCGAAAAATTACCAAATAATTTAGAATTCCGCCAAATTTCTTTAGCCATTTTTTTGCTCGCGCTCGGCTAACGGAAAAGTACCCATTTGGTGAATTTTAAAAGCACTATATAATTTGAAAATAAGAAAGAGTTGTGGAGTTTTATTTTTTTTTACCACTTTTATTCTTCAAAATTTCTTCAAAATTAAAGAGTAAGATTTTTAGTCTTTGACAAGAGTGTTTTTAGTCTTGCCAGGACAAAAGAAATAAGACATACCGATGAGACAGGATTTAAACAAGAAAGCGTAAGCAAGATAACTTTTTCTGAGTACATATATTTTCCGACCAGAATCTACGGATATAGAATATAATTTCCACGGGGAAAATTATAACTCGTTCTAATCTGAAGCTACATTGATAACGAAGTTCAAATGAATAGGAAGTCATTTTTAAAAAGTAGACTAATTAGAAATTATATTATATGTCTATGAAAATTAATTTTCTTTGGGAAAAAAAGAAAATCGTTATTATGATGAGTTTGTAAAAGTATTTTGTCAGAACCATGATTATGCGCAGAAGCAGTCTAATTATGAGAAAGAAAGCAAGGTACTTTTCCTTAGCGGGCACCAGCGAAAAATCGCCAAATAATGTAGCATACCGCCAAATTTCTTACAGCGATTTTAAAGGGAAAATTCTCCAAATAACGTAAAATACTGTCAAATTTCTTTAGCAATATTTCACTGACATCCGGTTAACCCAAAACCGAAAGAGGGAAAAATGGCCATAAGAATGTATTTTACTTGGAAGTTTAGACTCAAAATATAACATGCTATTTTACCTTGAAATATTTGCATAAAAATGAGTAAAAAAATACCACGGTCAATTGTAAATGGAGTGTAATAAATTTACTAATAGTAGTACGTTTCAGTAATAATTAAATAGTGAGCCGACAGATAATATGAATTATGTAATTTTTAACGTTTTTCAATTCCAAAAAATCATTAAAAAATGCTTTAAGATGTAACACATTTCAATATGTGTCACGTATATTATATTATTCAAATAATATAATATACGTGATAGAGAAAAGACAATGTGAACATTTAACTTCGATTTGTTATATCCTGTGGGATATAATTTATTACGGACAATAACTGCGATAAAAGAGCAGAAAAGAGAAAGATGGCGAATTTTTTCCCTCAGTGATTTTATAATGATCCTTTTATGTGTATATCTTTGACACTTGTAGATTTAGGACTGAGATAGATTAAATTAAATGAAAAAAAATTAGGAAAATAAGTAAAACTTGAATTACATTTATATATAGTTCATATCAGAAATGCATATTTTGTATGTAGAATTGCTTAAAAAATGCTTTATATTTTTTTATGGAAACTGTACTTAATAAAAACATTAAAAAAATTTTATAATAATTAATAAGCATTTTTGTGTATTTTAATTAATTTCAGTAATGATAAACCATTAGCTCTAGTTAGAGATTGTTTAATTTAGTTAATGTCATAATAATTTTCCCCTTGAAATTTGGCAAAAATCCAGATACCATTCTAACAGAAAATACCATTTGATATTTTTTCTATTAATGAATAAAGATTATTTAATTTAATAAGTCTTAAGGGCATCAGAAAAAAAATCATTAGATATATTTTAATAAACACTTTCCGTGATACGTATTGTTAAAAGGAATATCTATATTCTAAGTAAAACAATATTAAAAACTTAATAATTCTCGAGATTTTATCCTCTTGTAGAATTGTAATTAAAAAAATGCCTTTTTATTTATAAAACGTAGATATTGACCATTAAAACTGTTTTGAAAAAAATAAATGTAGCTTTTTTCAATTCTTCATTTATTTCTTACATTCTTCAACTTATTTTATTCAGTTAGTTTTGGTTTAATGATAATTCAAATAAATTATTCAACTTATTATTAAATCAAGATTAATTGAATAAAATAAGTTGAAGAATGTAAGAAATTTTATTAATTCTAAGTTTTCAGGATCATAACATTCACAGAAATATTGTGAATTCCAGAAATTGAAGTAAATCCTGCATTTTATAAAACTTAAAATGAAAATAAATAACTTTAATACTATGTCTTTGATTTTCATATCATAGGATAATTTGTTTTGCATATTATTCTTAAACATACAATTGATTATCATTTAAGAACGTCGAAAATAATTTTTAGCATAAATATATACGTAAAATTATGCTCATTTCTCTTCAAATGGCGAAAAATAGATATTTTTCGTATCATTTATGAGCAACAGAATGGCTAGCCAACTTTGCATCTTAGATTAATAAGCAATTATAAGCAGTTTGATTGAAATATTATTCTTTTTTTATTTTAAATAAAACGGTGTTTAGAAAAAACATATTTTTCGTTCTCTATATGATGTAATAGTCAATATGTCATTGAAGAAAAACATAACATGTGTTTTTTTTTCGAAAATAATTAAAATCTCGATTGAGATAAACAAAACTGAAACAATTTATCTTTTCTTATCTTCGGAGATTATATCAAATATTTCTCGATTCTAAACAACCCTGAAATTTTCATATGCGACAGCAGTTTTTTAAGGGTGATTTCAAATGCATTTTTGGAAATACAAATAATTCAACACATACAGGAATATGATAAAGGCCTGCATTTTGAAGCTTTTAATTAATAACATTAATTCCTTTGAAAATACATCTGTCCCTATTAATGTGACACTTCTTAATACCACCCTCTTACCCAAAAATAAATGGCATCTTCCACTCAGTCACAAACTTTTCGCCTTCTCCAACAACCTCAGCCTCAAAAAGTGGGAATCCTGTCATTTCTTAATAGAAAACTTTTTCTTTATTTTTGTCTCACATCACGTCTCTTTTTTATTTTATTTTATCCCCCACTCTCACACTGGTTTTTTTCTTCTTTTTTTCTTTTTTTCTGCCTTGCCAGCAGTCTATATTTTCTCTCTTCTTTTGTCTTCATTCTTTTTCCCGCGCATCGGGAAAGAATCTTTTATGCCGAAGCCTGCCTTTCGATTATTGGCTTAACGTTGTTGCCGCGTGAGGGCGCTCGCTACCTATCACCAGAGCACGTTTCTCGTCCGGCAAATTGTTTTCGGTGACGTCACAATAAGCTGACGGCAAGCGGCGCGAAAGGACAGGAGTTTAAGATGCAGTCTTGGTTGATATGCTGTTGTTCTTTTCTTTCTTTTTTTAGTTCCTTTTCTCTCTTGATCCCTTTGAATCTCCCTCTCTTTCACTCTCTCTGTTTGTTTGTTATTTTCTTTCCTTCATTTCTGCAAGATCGGTTATATTTTTATTCTTTTTCTCGCGACATTTTCGCTTTTTGTTAAGAATCGGTAAACTACTACGAACAACTAACAATGACTATTTACAACAATCAATCCATTGATTTTATTCTTTTTTTCATTGATGAATAGAATAGTTTGTTTTATTTCTGGTTTTCTTTTTCAGAAAATGTAATTAGTGTTCTGAAATTAAAGAAAATTGGAGTTCAAGAATCGTAGAGAAACCTCTTTATGAGAAAGATTCTTTTATTATAATAATTAAAGATTTATTATAGTGAAACGAAAATTATATATCATATATATTATTTAAATTTGTGATTAAAATACTTGTTTTTGTATTTAAATTAATTGTTAAACTTTGAAAAGTCTGTTCATGTATCGTCAAAACCTTTTCCATTAATTTTTTTCTCGATTCATATAATATTTAGAATAATTGCATCAAGCAATATTCAAAAAGATAACAGAATATGACAAGATTATTTTTTTTTTGTTTAGGAAAGTGAAAACTAATTCGTTCCTTAATTTAATAACATTGCTTTGTTAGCGACTGAATGTCAGTTCAAAGTCTTAAATGGATCTATTAAAGGCAGCTACAGTTTTATATGACATTTAAATCTGGAAGTCCACTATGTCTCAAAAACGAAGAAAATTTCGCTAATTATTTGAAAATTTAGAACAATGTTGCCTTATTTTGTGAAATTTAAAAGAATAGGAAAATATTTCACTAATGCGCCAAGGAAATATTTTTTTTATTTCTTTCTAAGCTGTTAATACTTCTGCTTAGATTTAGTTTTCAAAAGTAAGAAGAAATTATCGTTTCTTTCATACATTTGAAGTATGCTTCAATTTGAGAATACAATTCAAATTCCTTTAACAGTGTAAAGTAATTAAATTCAAAAAAATTATTTTTCATAACACACTTTAGTTAACAACACATACAGCAACATTAGTCTTATTCTAAATTATTTTCCATTTTTCAACCTTGATATTTATTGTTTCTTAGTCATAGGATTGTTGGCGAAAATATAGAGTGAAATTTTAATTGATTTGATTGTCAGCAAATAAATAAGAAAATTTCTAAATAATCTATAATCAATAAGAAAACATATGCTAAAAAATTAAGTTCTCCTGCGCAATAGGATTTTAATAGAAAATAGTAAATGAAATAGCTTATTTATAACCATTAAACAACTCCGGTTATTTAGGAGTTATTATATTTCAAATTAATTCAACTGTATTAAATGAATACGAACGAAAAAAGACATAATTAAGAATTTTATAATCAACCATTCATCTTAATTTAAAAATTATATCGAGGGATAAATAAGAAAGGGGAGTAACTAGCTATAACTGACCTTCGAAAGAAAAAAAAATGAAAGTAAGTGATAAACAAACAAAAAACAAAAATGCATAGATTATAGGATAAAGAAAAATGAAATGTGAGTTTGTGTTGTGGATTTTGTTGAAGATACCATCGTCTGCTTTTTTCTTTATCATTAACGTAGATTAACTAGATTATTTTTCTATTGAATGTAATTAAACTAAATAATCAAAAAAGGCATTTACAGCGAATTCTAGCATAATACATTTATGTATAACAAGAATTCATGTTTCTATTCAACACAAATGAAAAATTAAAACTTGATCTCATACAGTGCAATAAACATTCCTATCTTAGGAAGTAAAATATACAACATTCTGAAAGTTTTTTTTTTAATTTTTGTTTATAAAAACAAATATATATATTTTTATCTATTATTTATGATTGAATAATTAAAGAAACTTTATTTAAAAAATTTCACAACTATGTTTATCAATAACTAAGAAGAGGGCATATATATCGGTGCTGTGCGTGTATGTGTGTTGATGCTCTACGGGTCAGAGTGTTTGACTTTAACAAACAAATTCAGTTCAACTATGTTTTTTGAAGGTGGACTGGAGAATGATTTTTTTTTCAAAACTTTAGAAAGAAATTTTCAATCTGAATTTGATTAATAATTAAATAAGATGCTTTATATTTTTTCCGCTTTGATTATTATAATATGATGATTTCAAAAGAATTTTCAATTCAAACAATTGTGTTTTTAATGATATACATTTAACTATCCCGCAAATTTTTACTTAAATGTAACAACGTATTTTAAAAGATACATCTTCAGACGAAAAGTGTGTTTACGCCCTGTTGAATTGAAATACTGACTTTCTGAGGATACCATTTATTAGTTATGCAAATCTTTCCTAAATTTAGGCAATCAAAAAATCAATTTTGGGAATGTCAGCACTAATTGACAAACATAATAAATAATAAGTAGGTTGTGGATAAAAATAAACAACGTAATAAGCCAATAGAGGGTATTTAAAAGAATATAGTGCTAAGCTTGAACGTTGAACGCAAAAATGTAGAATACCATTTTTAGCAAACCATCCCAAGAAACTATCAGATGTTTCAAAAAAAGATAAAAATGTATTAGTTTATAGAAAATATTCTTTAAATCATATAACTGATGTTGCCCAATAACATGACTTAAATCAGAATAGTAGTTATCATCATATTTGTCTAAGAGTCATTAATTATTAAGAACAGTCAAACATTTGCTAAAACGGACATTAAATTTAAATTAAATCTAAGGTTCAAAATCGTCTGACTTTTTAAATTACCATATTCCTTAAAAGTCATTGTTAAATCCGCCCTTTTATTGAAACAGATAAATTCCCCAACTCAGAAAGTGGTTAAAAACTTATTTAAAGCTAACGAGATTTTTCCATTCTCAAACAGATAGATAATCGATTTATTTTTCATATATATTTTTTTTCTCTTTTTGAACCGATACGCTTAACCACTCGAGAGTAGTTATCAGTTAATGGCTGAACGCAGCGTCATTAAAAAGTCATTAATCTTCATCAAAGTACAACCGAGATAAAGATGGTCACCTGAAACACGGAGAAACTTTTCTCACGAAAACTTCTCAATTCTCGAAGATAAGTCTGAAAAGAAGTGGGTCCTCGCGCAATCCATTACACAGTGGTTTGCAATGACGTGATCGCTAAAAAGGATACCGACATTTGAAACTTCTTAGTTGCTAAGATAAATAAGATTACTTACTTCGGCTATATTTTAGAAGATGGTTGGGTTTTCTCGAATTCGAAAAGGTTCTAAACAGGGAATATAATTTTAAATGATGCTACGCTTGAAATAAAGTTTCCAGTTAACTGATTTTTGATATTTTTCTTGAATGAGTTGCAATTAAAAAGGAGGTAGCTATATTCGAGTTTTGACTATCATATTTAATCAAGTCTTTGCTTCACCAACGCACTTTTCTTCAAATATACTTTAAAATGTATACATATTTATATTAAAGCTATATTTCCCTTAACAGAATTAATTTCTAGATATATACTTTAAAAAGTTTTCAAGAGTATATCTTATTGTGAATTTATAACCTGATTTTAATTTCATAAAAAAGGTGAATTTTGCCGGCAAGAAATACATGGATGTCAATTAAATGTTTTCCATCTTTAATGATCCCAGCCATTATGCGTCTTGAAGACGAATTTGGGACAAAAAGGTGGACTCAGAATATTCGAGAATTTAGGTGATAGCTCTATTAAAAGCAAAGGTATGATCATCTTTAGTCATGAAGCTATAAACACCTGATACTTAGAACTGAAGTTAATTCAATTAATCTCAATCGATTAGATGAGCGAGTCATCTCACAGCGTTTTATGTTGTTTCGATAGTTTATTACAAATTTTGTGCTTATGCTCTGCAGTTATATTTAATTTAAGCTTTCTCTCTCTCTATATATATATAATATTAAAACTAGTATATTTTTCATAGTACAATAAATATCAAGATATTCTCTTGAGAATAATAATAATAAAACATCTATAAACAAGAATGCTTTTTGATTTCAATGGAAAAGAACATTTATCCCTTTTGGGATGCTCTTGAATTTTCATATTCTTTTTTGATTAATCGAATGTCTACGTTCTATTAATGAAGTCTACAATAACACAAGAGAAGAAAACTATCAACGAGATAATCAAACACATTCATATTTAGTGTATCCAAAGTGGTACTGAGTCAAGAAATTATAGTAAAGAGGAAATAAAAAGTATTCGATTAGTCTATGTGTCTAAATACCTAGATAGAAATTGAGGTAGACCTCTGACTCAGCTTCGATACGTGATAATTGATAAAATTCTCAACATTTTTCTAAATGATTAATTTTTAATGGAAATTTATGTTTTTACAGAAAAAAAATCTTATTTGTAGAAAACCTAGAAAAATATAAGCTACAAACCCAATTGTGTTTAGGTATTTGCTGTTAAAATGCAAATCTAACTGCCAATTTTCTATTAGTGCTTATTAAGAACACAGACAGAAAATTTAAAAAAAAAAGTTTTTTTTTCTCTTAAATTATCGCACTAGCATACATGTGCATGTAAATAGTCGATGTTCTTTGAATCATTTACGGCTAACATTTTAGAGTTACAGAACCTTTAACATCTCTTTATACTTCACAAAAAATTATGATTACCTTTAAATGAATATAAATAATTACTTCCATTCTTTAGAGCAATTATGAATAAAAATTAGATTTAATCAAAAAGATAATTATAAGCGAGCCAGTAACATTCTAAAGGAGAAATATTTATTTCCAATAAAATTGAAAGAATCAATTCAATTTACTTTTGACATTTTTTTTTCAAAAGAATATTTTAAGGTTTCATCTATTCGTAGAACAAATATTTTAGAAAAGAAGGGAACAAATATCAAAAAGAATCAAACTGTGAGATTAATTTTTTTTATAAAAGTGTGGTTATATGGATAGATTAAAGTTTTATAATAATCATACTAAAGTCTTTTTAAGTATAAAAACTTTAAGTTGTTTCTACAAATTTCGAAATAAAAACTCAATTCTCAAACAGGATTCTTATTTTTCACAAGATGATCTCAATTATTTTCTTTTAAAAACGTAAATCTAATCCTATTCAGAAAGAATATAATAATTTTAAGCTGATTTTATTATTTTTGAAATAAATACTCATTTTCAATCAGGACTCTTATTTTTCATAAGATTTATTTTTAAAAAATTGTAAATCCAATCCACTTAAGGATGAATATAATAAGGAATTAAAGAATGCACTAATAATCACAGTAAGCAAATCCGATAAAAATGACCTTTTGACATTGATAATGAATATATTAACTCTCAGACATATCTTAGTAGGAAAATTCTTGCCAATAAACATAATTAGCAAATACAAAATTGACGACGGCGACGTATTTAAATGCAATTACCTGAAATCGCCTTTGGGTAAAGCAGAACTCTTTCATTAAGCGGATTCTAATCGCAGGATTAAAATCCTATTTTCCTTTCTAGTGAATCCGTAAGGCTTATTATTTTTATAGAAACTGTCTCTTTCCTTTTAGACAACCAGTTTAAGCAGATTATACCTTGTTAGACTCTTAATAATGAGGCTGCATTTTGATTCTTAAAATAAGCCAATTATTAATAAGAGGATTTCAGAGGCTCGTGGTTTGACAGATTCTATTTACTCAATGGAACTTTCATTTTACCATCAGATTTATTTATATTTGTTTATCGGTTTGAGTAATAATATTAGCAATTTATATTAAAGCTAAATTTGAATATCTTTGAAATTTACTAATTAACTTCTAAATAGCCCTCCCCCCCCAAAATAAATCATATTACTTTGCCAAATTAAGTTCTTTACTGTATTTTCTCAAAAAAAAAAATACTTTTCTTTAAAAATTGTTTTTCTGTTTTCAATATAAAATTGAAGCTAAAAGTATGTACTATAATTTCCTTGCAAGATATTTTTAAAATCCTTACTGGCAATGTTATTATCATGTCAGAACATGATGTTATTTTGAGAATGAGGTAGACAAAAATATGTAGGAGAAAAAAAATAATAGGCGAAAAATTGAAATATTATTATCTGCACGAGCACGTCAACAAATCAGCTTTTAATAACACGATGCCATCGCATTTACAAAAGGTCTGATTAAAAAAATAAGTTAATTACTATATAAAATAAAACCTAGAAAAATATTTTGAGAGCGTGATTATGTGAAATGAAATAAATAGGAAATGTGATATTTTTTTAAACAATAAAGACCGAACAAAGTTTTTTTTTTGGATCGTTTGCAATACTAAAGTGACTCATTCAATGAAGCCATTAAAATGATTAAAAATATAATTGAACTTGCACGAGCATGTGGTACTTGGCCGTTCAAGAAATTGTGTTCCGACATGATACATTGAAATATGCAAAGCAAGTTTCGTTTTAATCTTTATTGTTGTTGTTTTTAATTTATGTGAAAAAAATTAATTCTGTTATTTTGTTTTTTCTGAAAACAAGGAAAAGAAATTTATAATGAGCACATTTAATAACATTTTTAAAACTAATGATATAAAGTATTTTTAACCCTTTCTTCAAATTTTAATTTTATTTCATTAAAAATGTTTTTCCTTTTTCAATATATAATAAAATTTAAAAGTATATATTTTAAATTTGATTTGAAATATTTTAAGAACATGTTAAGTTAGTTTTTTGCAGCATTCAAGTTTATGAAGAAATTGCAAATTTAATTGTATTATTTCAATTAATGCAATTAAAATTACAATTAATAAAATTTAAATAGTATTATTTCTGAAAATAAGAAAATAAATTATATTTTGAAAATAAGAAAAGAAATTTATATTAGGATCTTTAATAATAATTCACCATTATAAATATATTTTCAATCTATTCATACTATACATTTTTAGAGCTTCAACTAAACGTTGTTTTTCAACATATCGACGGTAGTACTATTCAGACTCAGAAAGAATGGCATATCCTAACGTATAATATAATTGTTAAAGTAACTCCTGCAAAAATAATCCAAATTAGTTGAAAGAAAGACTTTAGAAGTTGGAATTATGGTTCATTTAATAAATATACATAGTGAATCGAGAATGAATGAGAGGAAGTCAATGTTGAAACTATGGTTCATTTAATAACTATACATTGTGAATCGAGAATGAATACCATTGTAGTGAGAGGAAGTAAAAGTTGGAACTATGGTTCATTTAGTAACTATACATTGTGAATCAAGAATGAATGCCATTGCAGTGAGAGGAAGTAAAAGTTGGAACTATGGTTCATTTAATAAATATACATTGTGAATCGAGAATGAATGCCACTAGTGAGAGGAAGTAAAAGTTGGAACTATGGTTCATTTAATAAATATACATTGTGAATCGAGAACGAATGCCATTGTAGTGGAAGGAAACCTAATTTCAGTTTATTTCATCGTTAAAATAATGTTTTCTCCTTAGTTTGTAACTTATTAATAGAGAATCATTAAGTTTACAAAAACTGAGTTGTTGCTAGATTGCTATATATATTGAGTGTTATAAAGATTTGATTTTTATTTAAATTCTCCTTGCAGTTCTAAATTTTCATAGTAAAAACAAGTAAAATACAAATTCACGTAAAAAAAGTAAGGTTTCGTCTGTAATAAAAGATTATACTTTAAAAAATGTTATTTTATATTAAAAAGGGATCAAGTTTTAAGTAACTTATATTTACTTCATGTGGGGGCAACCTCATTTCAACAATATTATCATAGCAGAACAAGGACAAGACCTCCAATCCAGGAAGCTCCCAGAAAGAAATATTTGGCAAAATATTTTTATTTGAAACCTTCATCCGACAGGACAGGGGAAAAATTTCCTCCCGTGTGTCATTTTCTAATTAAAATTTCGTTACCATGACAACGGATGCTTCACGCGTCCTGCGACCATGATAACTAATTGATGATCCAATGTGTCCGTGAAGAAAGAATCCGCTATCAAAACAAAAGTCACCCGCTTCTGGCTGTAAAACGTGCCGACGTCGGACGTTTCATTCCGTCCGACGTTTAATAAACGCGCTGTATGAATGTTGAGTCTGAAGCTTGTTCTCCACTAAAAAGAAAAGGTAGGGCAGGGGTATTCTAGGGGGTAGACGGAAATGAGCTCTTGGTGGGAAAACGGAAGAGTTTATTTCCGCTTGAGTGTGGTGGGTGTCTTCTATTATTGCGTCAGGCAGGATGGTTAAGGGGTGGGGATGGCGAAGGGGGGTGAATCAGTTCATAAAGTCGGAGGAGCCAGAGAAAAGATCAGATCCGCCGGAATACAGTTGAAAGAGGATCTTCGGAAAGATCGGCCGTCGTAGATCGATGGGTGTTCATGGATGATTAAATCGTTTGTGAAAGGGAAAGACCAAAAAAGAATCAAATTTTGGAAGGAAAATCCTTGGTGGAAGTTGGAGAAGATTAGTAAAATGGGTCTCATTAAATTCTTCTGCAATTTCGATTCGCCATCAAAAGGTTTAGTTGGGGTGTTTTAATTGGACTTCCTGGTTAGAAAGGGAAGGTTTGAGGGAAAACAAAAGATCGAGGACGCTGTTGAAATCTTATAGGTAATTTCGCTGATAAAGCTCTTGAATCTATTGCCAATTATTTTAAAGTGACCTTAGAAATTTTTGTTGTTTCTCTACTTGAGTTTCCTTTTACCTCATTTCAAATTTGAACAGTTTTGAAAATCACCTTAAATTACAATGTGATTTTAACATAGTTTTAGACAAAAATCTATTGTATATGATGAGAAGAAAGAAAATAAAAAAAAGGGAAGTAAAGATAACAAAAAAAAATTGATAAGGAGTCCATTCCTTTTCATTCTGTAATTTCTGGTATTTATTTAAAAAGAAGTTTTGCCTTTCTTTCCATATAAAATGAGACAAAGGTTTGATACTAAATGTCTTAAATCCTTTATATATTTTTATAAATAATCAATAAGGAATTCTAACACGAAAAAAATATTATATTTCAAAAAGTAATAATTTTGTTATAAGAAATACAATATTAGTTATTAAAAAATTACTTAATAGACAAAGATTTTATTCAAATGTTATGTTACTTATTAAAAAAAATATTTACTTTTAACGATTTTAAAATGAATTTGTGATAATTATTAGTAATAATGTATAAAATATTTGTTTATTTTGCATTTTAAATAAATTGATAAAAATATTTTTGATGGTTACGTGAATTTCCATCTATTCATAGAAACATCTTTTTATTTATTTGAAAGTTGAAATGTTAAGAATAATTTGCAGGATATGATTCCTGGGGAAAAAAGACTATATAAAATTTAAACTTCATACATTTTTTTGAAATTTATTTATAAACCAAAAATAAAATATTATTGTCAGCATTTACATGCTTTTAAATATAAAACTATAAACTGTATATTTCCTTTAATCTGGGATTTGTTTATTGAATAATTCTTTGAAAAATCATAAATTATAAATATTATTCTGTAGTGTCCACAAGACTTCAATGCCGGAATACTCCGAATTTAGTTGTCCAATTTTTTAAAAAAACAGACTCTTGGATTCAATAAAAACACGCTTCTTTTTTTTTGTAGTTTCATAATTCTCACTTTCACTTAAAATTGAATTTTACGGGTGATGGTAGGTAGCTAGAATAAGATGTATATTATAATAAAAAGAATTGCTTAAGGTCTACATAATAGTATAAGTGCATAAAATGACTGTCAAAATTTGAAGTTTAAAAATATTCCGATGCAAAGTGTATTATGAGAACAATTCACATAATATATTAATTGAACATTCGCCTAAGGTTTCTATTGAACTGATCGCCAAAGGTTTCTAGTAATAAATAAAACTCTCCGGTGTCCATTTGTGTCATTTTGCAAGCCTCCAAATTTCATTGATTTAATTATAGCTTAAAAATTTCTAAATTGATTGGTGATTTTTAAAATAGTATTCACAAAGGATTTTCTTAGGAACAATTAAGAAAAAATATGTAATAAGCAAATAAAATCAAAGATACATTCATTTTTACAGATTAATTTCTGCATTTATAACTTAAAAGGAATAAAATCATGAAGCTATTTCTTCAATTTATTTTTATATTTGATGCAGCATAAATTTATTTATATGGCATCATTTTCCAGAAATTATAATATAATTCATAATCTGTTTGATTTAGGATTTCTAATTGTATACTGTGAAATAGTCTTATTCATTGTTATCATGTCAGAACATGATGTTGGTTTGTGGAGAAGATTTTTGGTGCCCACAAAAATCCTTAGGCGAAAAATAAAATAATTAATATCTCCACGAGCATCTCAAAAACTCAATTAAATAATGTATTACCATTGCATTTACAAAGGATCTGATTAAAAAGAAATAAATTAATAGCTACCTCAAATAAAACCCAGAAAAATATCATTTTTAGCACATGATTATCTCTACTTATAATAAAGTACGAAGTGTGTGTGTGTGTGCGTGTGTTGGCGCTGTACAGGCCAGACCGTTTAGCCTACAGCTACCAAATTTGGTATATGTATACCTTGAATGCCGGGAATATGCACCTCGGTGCCCTTTTTTTGAATTTATAATTAAAATTTTAATTAATTAAAAAATAAGTCAAATTTTAACGTTTTTTCGCCATAACTTCTGAAAATATAACAGCACAAAATTGATTTTTGCATCACATTAAAGCTCAAAAAATTAGCTTTTCAATGATACTAATGTTTTGACATATGAATTAAAACTCTAATTTTAATGAATTTTTTAACATGTAATTTAATCGTGTTTTTTTTTCAACTACTTATTTCGCAAAAATAAAATAAACATAAAATTTTATCTTCTCGAGGTTCTCAAAAAAAATCAGCTTTTAATAAAATGTTGCCAACACAATTTCTGAAGTTCTTATTTAAAAAAAGTTAATTACTACCAAAAATAAAACAGAAAAATACAATTTTCATCACGTGATAATATCAATTGAAACAAATAGGAAATGTGATATTTTTTAAACAATAAATGCAAGAGTAAATATTTCTTGATTATTTGCTATATCAAAATTAACAATTCCATTAAAGAAATAAAGTAAATAAAAATATATTACAAAAGTGCGACTGTTAAAACTGAAATAGAATTTTTAGAAAAGCACCAAACGATAATCTTCTGAGAGCGAGATTAATTATTTAAAAGCGGGAAATCTTAGACGAACTTTGCAAATGAGGTCATTTCAAAGAAACGACGAACAAAAAGCAATTGATAATGAGTAGTAGTAAAATATTTTTGCATTTTCATTTTTTTTAATTTTTAAAACAATAAGGCATGTTTTGAATTGCTACTTTTGCTTATGTGAAGAAGATATTTTGTTCAAATCAAAGAATTCGCCTTCCTGATTGTAAATTATCTCCGTATTTTAATGAATCATGTGAAATAAAAACGTATATTCTTTCAACGAAGTAACGTAATAAAGCTGGTTTGGTAAAAGTAGGTCAGCTATATGAAAACGCATCTTCTTTCAAACAATCATACGTAATAATTAACAATGCAAAATTTGTTAAAGCATATAAAACTATTTTTACCCGCATATTTCGGCGACATCAATACTTTCTACCAAAACAATATTATGTTCTCTCACGAGAAAAAAAATCAACTATCATTCCAAATTAAACATATGAAATTGTCATTTTCGACATGTGTCTGTATAAAATGAAACAAATATGAAACATGAAATTTTTGGAAAATAAATGGATGGAAACGTTTTCTATGATATTTTACTATACATATATTACTAATCCATTTAAACAATTTTATTTAAGGCAAATATAACTTCACATCTACAAGGCACCTTCCCCTAATCGGAGCCCAACATCTAATTTCTTAATTTTTTGAGGAGAGACATAAATCTCTCAGCAATAGGTCAAAGTGAAATATATAATTATAGATTTAGGGGAAAATGCTGATAAATTAAATTTTTACATACATCATCTGCTCTGCGAATCATATTTAACAAAATATTCTTGAGACAATAAGTCCTCAAATAAAAAAGTGGCATTCCAATCAACTAAATCAATCATCGAAGCTGATCGATCTATGAAAATTTCAACATAATTATTCGATATAAACTGGCGATGTTAGATCACTTTATCAAGATATCAAAGAAGCCAATCAGAGTTATTATTGAATAATTGGTCTAGATTATGAAAATGCTGATTGTTCTAAACTTGCAATAATCAGAACTGAATAAATCAGCCAGATTTGAAGAAGATAGAATTGCTTATTTATTTATTTAGAAATTGAAATATTAAAAATATTTTACAAATATGAATCTATAAGACCATAACTTAAACCATTTTTTGAAATATATTTGTAAACCTAATTTTTTTTATTATTGAGAGCATTTATGTACATCTAAAAATAACATTAAAAACTGAAGGTTTCAATTAACCTATGAATTTTTTGCTGAATAATTCCTTGAGATCTCATAAATTATTAAAAAAAATTATGATGTTTCAATTTTTGTATTGAACATAAACTTCAATGTCGAACTACTCTGCTTTCAGCTCTTAGTTTTATTTAAAGACATGCTTGGATTGAGTAAAGAGGTCTTTATATCAATTGAAGTTTCATCCTTTCAACTTTAATTTAAAAGTGAATTTTACGTGCACTGATAGAAAATCAGAGAGAGATGCGGAGTTCAAAGATTGGACTGCTTAAGGCCTACATAATAGCATAAGTGAATTATATGACTGTCGAAATTTGAAGCTTAAAAATGTTTTGCTGAAAAACTTATTATGAAACCAAGTTATATAAAAAAAGATTTTACCCTTTAGTCTGCATTAATATTGGCGAACCGACTGGTCGCCAAAGGCGGCTAGTATGAAATAAATTAAAAAGGAAATGGGATATTTTTTAAAGCAATAAATGTGAAACAAAGTTTTTTTTATTGTGTCCAATACTAAAGTGACTCATTAAACGAAACTATTAAAATGAATAAAAATATAATTCAACTTGCACGAGCACGTGGTGATTGTCCGTTCAAGAAATGATGTTCTGACATGATACATTGAAATATGCATAGTAGATTTCATTTTAATCTTTTTTCTATTTTCTTGTGTAAGATTAATTTA
The DNA here is from genome assembly GCA_026289955.1 of Argiope argentata. Taxonomy (NCBI): domain Eukaryota; kingdom Metazoa; phylum Arthropoda; class Arachnida; order Araneae; family Araneidae; genus Argiope; species Argiope argentata. The sequence goes on from JAOUZG010000498.1 coordinate 1,694,478, forward strand.
GCATGAACATAACGCATATACTAATTTTTTCTATGAAATTTTAATATTCCACCGTTTGTTGTTTTTCTTATTTGAAAATAATCTATTGTGACAATAATACAGATATTAATTTGCTAATTATTTTGATATTCCTTACATAAGATTGCACACAAAGCTATTTACAGAAAATTATTTCAAAACAAGCATATTACTATCTTCCGAATTTTAAAGATTTCTTCATTGCGATTCCAATTTTCATCAAAGCTATCTAACTTTAATCTTTCTAATTGCACCCAAAATACATTTATTTCAACTGTGGTCAACCAAAGGATTTTTGTTTTCAATAATAACATATAATGGAATACTTTTAATTCCCTTTGTACCTCTGCATTTAATGAGAATAATCCGATTTCGTTGTAAACAGTACCAACTCGCTTTTGTGACTTCCAAATATCATTTTCCAAAGAACATCACAGCAACTCTTTAAAACCGAAGATTATGCAAAGAAAATCAATTAATTCCTTCTCAAAGCATCTTAAGAGCAACCAGATTTAAGAAGAAATCTCTCCACCACTCTTTTCAAAGACGGATGCACCGTATGGGGACCGCCTTTTGTCGACTAAAAGCCTTTTCCGGAGAATATAATGAATACCGAATTAATAAATTCACCGCCGCATTTAATGAGTTTTCACGTACACGTGGGGGCGCTTCACATGTCGCCCTCTGGGATTTTAATCAAGGGTCGCCCCTGCTCCTGCTCCCTACGCCTGCTCTCACATTTCACCTACCTGTGCACCCCCTGGCCCACCCCCTCTTTGACCTCGTGTGCCGTTAAAGAATGATTGCTAATTACACGAATCACGCTTCGATTAGCACGCATCAGGGAAATAAGAGGCGCTGATTCGTCGAGTTATCAGGATTGTGCTCATTCCAACCCCCTGGTCCACCCTCAACCCCCTATCCGATGGTTGTTCAGTGAGGGGAATTCCTAGGATACGATAAATGTGAGTCTTCTGTTACGTAACATGAACTCTGTGAAATGGAGAACACGTTAAACCTCGTTTTGTTCCTGTCCCGGACGCTTCAGGTTCCCGGCGTAGATTAATATATTGGAAATCAGTGACATTTGACTGGAGAGCAAGTTACTTAGCTTCCCAGGATTTGATTATTTTTAGCTGTTATTTTAGCTGTTGTAAAACGCTTGTTAATAGGAACGGATATTCTAAATGCATTAATTTTGCAGCGGAGCAAATAACCATTTATGCGCAACGCTATCAAGGCATAATGTAATTAAACTCGATAACGACATTATATTGATTCGATTAAATTTCGGATTCTGAAACTTTTTGCTTCATTATATTTATTTCTACAAATTAAATATCGGGATTATAAGTTAAAAATAATGATTCAAGCAATGTAAAGTATATATTATATAGGATATATTATATAAGTATATATTATAAAGGGTATATTATATATGTCTATATTATATAGGGTATTATGTTTTTCAGTTTTCTATGCAATGGTATCGAAAGTGTACATCCTTTAAGCAAAAGACAGAACTTACAGCGGTGGCATTCGAACCCACACCCCAGAAGAGACTGGTGCCTTTAACCAGCGCCTTAGACCGCTCGGACATGTTACCTCACACATCCGTGACCATTATTCAAATAAGCTCCTAAACCCCGGTGTCATCTTAAGCATCCTCTTTAAGAAAATATATATGAAAATAGCAAATTATTTGGGATAGTAGAATTATGGGTTGTTCCGTATATAAAATCAAAAATATTAAAACTGCAACCACTTTCCTGGGCTCGTGAAGAAATTTTGTTTGTTACTGGACAGGGTCCATTCCCTTCATTTCTCTGGTTCCATTTATCGAAAGAAGACTATAGCTCTTGTGGAGAAGTAAGCGGTTCCATCCAGTTTGCTCCATCCTGCTCTTTTACTCTTTCATGGCACCTCCAAGAACACTCATCTTCGCTAGAAAGCCTTTAGTATAATCCTTAATAACTCATCTTCCAAAAAAAGAAATCTAATCATGTTTATGATTCTAATTGATCATGGAGAACGGTTACAGTTCGATTAAGCTCATCAATTTTTTAGAGTATTATTTAATATCATACATTTTTATAATTAATCTTTTAACCCCTCAAGTTACTAATCTTTTTATTCCTTCATATTTTCATTCATACTATACTTTATGATGTTCATTCATCCATTTTTGTTGTAGTCCAGACCTTCTTCACTCTAATTTTATCATTTATTGTTAAGTTTAATGCCTGTGTATTTTGTATTTTGAATGTTTTAATATTTCCAACAGATCACTTTTTTTTGGTTTTTAATAAAGTGCACCTATATCTATACCGAACCGGAAAGAAAAAATGAGCCCTAGAAACAAAGATGTGGTGTGATGCGGTGTGATGTTAAGTATTCAAATTCATCATGTAAAATTTTATTCTACATTAGAAAAGCAGATAAAGACAGAATTTTTTTTACATTCATGTGCAAGTAAAAAGGGGGAGTTTAAGGAAATGACTTATATTGTAGAGATATCCATGACTCCTTAGTTAATTTTTCCTACACCCTTTTTCCTAAGCCCGTCATTCAAGCCTCTCTTAATTTAAAGATCAGTGAATATTATCATAATAACGTGGTCAAATTTATTTTGAGTATATACAACAAGGCTTCGTAACCTGTATAAATTTAGTTAAAGAAATATATTATTTAACTGCTTTAAATTCAGCCATTTGTCATTAGAATGACTGCAGTGGAATTGTGACAGATAAAAGTCCCCAAAGAATGCGTCCGACAGATAACAGATTTAAATCAAACAATTTATTAAGAGGAACTTTAAAAAAATCATGATGAGCTTTTTATAGGCATGATGAAAAAAATACACTAATAGATGGTCAATATAGGACTTGAGAACCACCAATAATATTACAAACCTCAGGAAACGTATTTATATCATCTCTCATTTCTTATACCTGCGAAATAGCTACGGTTATCGTCTTAAATGTCAAATACGATACCAATGAAACAGCTCTATGCTTGATGCAAAGTGAAGTGATTTATTGAAACTAATTATTCGCAAACAATAGTAAGTTCAAAATGCTTTGCATCATTTTAGAATGAAATAAGAGAGACAAAAGAATTTGGAATTTAGAACCTGAATGATAAAATTTTCTAACATTTTTTCAACACAACGCAAATAAAATTTCATTACATTAAACGAAAAATTAGCTGTACGGAAGTGCAAATTATAAAATACAAAATGACAGTTTCCAATAAATATATATCCCAAATAATAGTCAGCATTTTCTGAAGTTTGAAAATTTTAACAGAACTTTAAATATTACAACATTTCAGAATTAGGAAAAAGAAGACATACACAAAATTTAAATTGAAACTATCATTTTTTCAAACCAAATCAAATTCATATTCTTAATTAAAAAATAAACCTTCTTTCAATCCATACAGCTCAGAAATGTGAGCGGTGATATTGGACTGCAGAGGTCGGAGTATATGCTTTCTGATATTAAAAAAAAATGGAAATAATTCCCGAACAAACTAGACATCTCTCCAACGACCAGAAGGGGTGAAGTTGGAATTTTTCTACTTCGAAATCATTCTGTACTATATTCTTAAAACTGTTCAACCTTGGAGGTATGCTGGTGAGGTATCGGTTTAAGACAGGATGTCAATTTTCTTTTTTTTTTTAATTTTGGCTATGGAACAACGTTTTCACATTTTTAATAATTGTTTTAACTGAAAGTGATATATGCCAATCTCTCCCTTAAAGGCTTAAACATAATTTTCTTCAACTGCCATGACTTAAGCAAAAAAAAAAAAGAAATTTTATCATTTTAATTGCAATTTGTATATCTACTCGCATTATTAACGCCTGTTAAGTTGTCGTCCAGAAAATTTAATACCATAGTAAGCTTGTGGCACTAGATTCATAAGGCAAATAACATCTACGATACTAAAGTATACTTTTCTATTGTGGTTATGTTACTCGGCTATAAGCCTTAGCTCAGCGAGTTCGTACTACGACCTTCACACGCCAGTTTTTTAACATTCATATACACTTAAATTTTTATTCTAAACATTATTCTTACAGAAAAGAATAAAAATTTTCTTTCTAGAATTTAAAAATTCAATATTTAGACTAGTAGATTTAATCGTCTCATTTTTTTAAACATTTTATTAAAAAATGGAATGGAATTTAAAAACAGAAATACTGCTTTTAAAAATATTTTTGTTTTGCATCTAGTCAATGTAGCATTCCAGAAGCAAATATATATCTAACATCTTTTAAACAAAATTAAAAGTAATATCTGACTATCAATAAATTCTTTGAAACCCGAAAAATGTGATAAAAATATTTTTAGTAGTTTAAAGGGAAATCTGAGTAATTTAATCTCGAAATATAATTTGCTTAAAAATACTTCGAGGTATATATTTATGTGTCTTAAAATACCACTTTCAAGGATGAATTAAAAAATTAAAATTAAGAGAATAGTTTGATTAATATTACTTTTAATGGAAATATAAATTACTTTAGCAAAAAAAAATGGAATAAAATTTTCTAATTGCTTAATTTAAAGCAAAGCTGAATAATTTTAAAAAGCATTTTCTCTCTCTTTCACTTTGAATTTATTTATACATATTAGTATAATTAAATGTGAAAAACGAAAATAGTACTACATGATTTTGAATACCATTTTAAAAATATCGTACTAAACAGCGAATTACAATTTATAAAAGTAAGTCTCTAACATCCATTCGGTAAACAATATAGGTTATGGAATTTTATTAATTATTTTTTGGAATTTAGAAATTAGAAATAATGGGGAAAATATTCTCAAAATATTAACGTAAAAATATATTAAACAATAATAATAAAATTGATTTCATCATATAAAAATGATTCAATATAGATAATAAAAAAATTAAATATTTGCTATTAAAAATCCTTAATGAGTTTCTTACGAATATCTTTATTAAATTTATTAAATTAGGATTTAAAATTTATTAAATATCTAAATTATAAAATGCACATAATATAAAAAGCCATGTACGTATCAAAGTTAAGAAACCATTAACAGCATTATCCATTTATAGTCTTTTTATTGTAAATAAAATTTCAAGAACAAAATTTTAATTATCTCAACATTTTTCTAATAATGCAAAATCAAACTTAATTAAAACTTTTCGACTTTCGAACAGCTTTGTAAAATAATTTGGCTGTTAAAATATAATAGATAAATTCTTTTTATAAAAACACTTTCAGCAAAAAAGATAATTGAATTATTCACTAATGGTCTTTACGGCTTCTTATAATAAAGATTTTTCTTTCTTTCATATGATTTTATTACACAAGCAAGCAACAAAGAATTTCTTTCAAAGTATTTTGCTTTGCAAACGTTTGCAGAATTCAACAGCCGTTCACGATAATTATAAAGAATACTTTGCATTTTCTGTTTAGAAAAAAAATAATTTTAATAATAATCGTAGCACAGAATTTAATAGAAAAAAAGCTTCATTAAAAAATACTAATTTTTTTTCTAGTATGATTAAACGAAATTAATTAATAAAATTCTTTTGTAAAAATGAATCCCATGGACTGTAATAAAGATTGTAAAAAAATACTTTTATTAAATAAGTTGATGAAAACAATACAAAAACAAAACATAATAAAGATCTTTCCCAAGAAAGGAATTTTTGCGGACAGAAATAATAATCAATATGTTTAGTCCTCTAAGTCAGTCAAGCTATTTATAATGATTAATTAATTGGCTTTTTATTCAAAAAGCTTTAAAATGCTACTGCAATTACGAGACAATAAAATTTGTTTTATAAATCCTAATATTTAAAACTGCGGAAAGTGCAACTGTAAACTTAATCTTGTTTGAAGTGTTTGTGAATTCTAAGAAAATAAAGCACGAATGAAAACTGGAGTTGAAAGTTTATAATAATTTGAAATATAAATTTCTTCCTCAAAATCACTCCTCAAATCAAATCTAATATGGATCCTGAACTTCTCAATAAATGAAGCTGCTATTGTTCACAAGCTAAAATGTTGGCGTTATTTCGTATTTGTAGCAATAAATGAGGATGATCAATCTTGTAATGCCACTTGGCGATCTGTCGCTGGTATTTGGCGATATTGTTAACTGAGAAGTATAGAGACGTGATATTTATTAATAGGAAGAAAATACTGTCAGCAGAGACGAATAAATTTATGATTTCCTGATTCCAAATAAGAGTAAAAACTTATAAAGCAGGGAATTTATAAAATCACAATCATTTTCATTTTTCTTTCTTGAAAATTACATTACAAAAGTTTGATCTTTCCTATACCTGCTAAAAATGAATTTCCAAACTGGTAAATATAAAAATTCCTCGTAACGTATGTTTTACTGTTAATTCAAGAAGTGATATTTTTAATCAAAACAAACCCCTCAGTAAAATAAATAAATAATAAACACAATTAAAATTCTTAACTAATTAAACGTTTTAATGCAACTAAAAAGTCAGTAAAATAATCAACCAATATAAATTAAGTTTCAAATGAAATCTGTTATGCATATTTCAATGTACCATTTCAGAACATCATTTCTTGAACGGCCAAGCACCATATGGTCAATCAAGTTGAGTTATATTTTTATTCATTTTAATGGTTTCATTGAATGAGTCACTTTAGTATTGCAAACTATCAAGAGAACTTTATCTCGTATTGGTTGTTTAAAAATATATCAAATTTCCTGTTTACTTCATTTCATATAATCGCGTATAAATCATAAAAATGACATTTTTCTAGGTTTTATTTGATGTAGTAATTATCTCATATTTTTTAATCAGAGTTTTTGTAAATGCGATAGCAACGCAATATCATAAGTTGATTTCTTGAGACGCTCGCGCAGATAATGAAATTTTTATTCTCTGCCTACGGATTAAAATGTGTGCGTTTTTTTCACCTAAGGATTTTTTGACGCCAGAAAACCTCATTCCCAAAACAATATCATGTTCTAACACAATAATAATTTTAAATAAAAAACTTTTTAAAGGGCATTGAAAATTTATTGGTTAGGTCAACGAATATGTTTTTGATAGAAAAAATTTGCATTTTCATACTTCCTTCGTTATATAATAGTCATATTTAATAAAATAAATATTTCTATACCAGCTTTTTAAACAAAAAGAAATTTCTAATCCAATAATTCAAACATCGACCATGCTATAAAACTTTGAATATCCCCATTTGAAATGATTTTAGACAATTTCAAATTTATAAATCATTAAAAAAGTTTTTTTTTTCAGCTTTATGAATTTCGATCATATGTGGGATATCTTTTGTTTAAGAGGTTAGTGTGTCAAAAATATTTTACTAAATATACCTAGCATGATTTGAAAAATGTATCAAAATCTAAAATAACAAATAATTTGTTTTATTGATAAATTTATTGATTGATAGAAAAATTTTCCTTTACAATTATTTAAAACTATTTTTCAATTTGAGAAATATGGTAAATAAAGGTTTATAAATTTTTAGATTAGGATTAACGTCCCTCTATCATGTAGAGAATTTAATATTCATAGGGAATTTTACATTTGTAAGGATTTTACGCATTTAAAACAACCTACGTAGTCTACATATGTATACTTATTTCATTTGATATTTAATTTAAAACTCGAGTTTTACTATGCATATTTAAATATTTACAAACCAGGATTTACATTACTCGTAATAGAATTACATAAGAAATTAATTTCGCATATTTACAGTAACTGTATATAGTTATTTAATTTCTCTTTATTTAATTTCGATTACATGTTTCAAATACTGAGTTACAATATCATTACACAGTTGTTTACCCTAACTAGAATTTAATTTAGAATCCGCTTGGTTTAAATTTATTGAATTTCTATATAATTATGCTTGTATCCAGTAATGTCGCTTGTGTATTTGTGACATTATTTGCATCCTTATTAATGTTATATTTGGTGGGATGATTTGAAATCTGTAACTATTAAAACATATAGACATATAATATAAACTATATTCTAAGTTTATATTAAGAATTGTAAAAGATGCAAAGAACAAAATTTTACTAATCACTGAAAAAATGGATTTTCATTTCAAAGAGTTCAATAAATTAAATTAAATTCCTAAATGTTTTATTAAAACTCTATGAATTGACGGAAAAAAACTCTAGATTCTGTTGCTTATGATTTTAATATTTTATAGATTTGAACTTGTTAAAATTATGATTTTTATCTCTTTATTTCTAAATATTGTGGTTCAATAAAAACAATGGTTTATTTTTTTATAGTGTTAAAGAAAATACCAAAAATGCAGCTAACTAGAAACCCATAGTAAAAAAATAATCGTAATTGGTTTTAAAAAAGGAAGCTGCCTATTAAACAGTCTTTTAAAAATTTAAAACTGATTTTAAATAAAATACATTATTTTTAATGAAAGGAATCTCCAGACGATTTTAAATAAAAACAGTTCTTAGAAGTATCTTAATTTAAATAAAAAGTCACAAAAATTATCATATTGAAATAATTTTCAGAATGATTTTACATGAAAACTACATTGAGAATTGTTTTGAATAAGATCAATTATTTTTGATGATTTCTTATTTTAAACTAAGGAAAAGAAATCTAAATTAGTTTGTAAATGGATTACAATAAAAATATTTAAAAATATTTCTTTAATTAAATCCCTTTCAGGAAAGCAGAAAAAAAATCAGAACTAGCAAATAAATGTATACCATTAAAAGCTTTTAAATATTTATTAAAACTTTAAAAAGGTTTTATATAAATTCCAATCTTTTGAACAAAAAAAATACATATTCTCAGAAGGATTTCAAATATAAATTTTTTTTGAAGAATGTTACAGAGAAAAGAAAATCAGACAGATCTTTTAGAAATAAAATTTTCAGAAAAAATTAATTCAAATTAATCAAATTGACAATTTCCTATTTAAAATCAAAGAAAAGGAATCAAAATTAACTTGAAAAAGTTTTAAAGAAAAGCTTTAAAAAAACTCACAAGCAAAATTAGCTTGCAAAAAGCTTTGAAGAATAAGTTTTTAAAAAATCTAAAAGCAAAATTAACTAAATCCATCCACTGTCATTAGAGTTCAAAAATAATTCAACAAGTCTGAATCAACTAACGTTAACAATGTAATAAAATTACATTGTGTATTAATACTTATAAATTAAATAGTTATGAATTAAATTTTAAGGTATTAAAAATCACTGATATATTTCATCCGTTTATATAAAAACATCACTAAATAATGATTTATCGGCTTTAAATTCATAAACGCTATATTCAAAATATTAAAAATATTTCATAAGAGTTACTTAAATTCTTAAAAGCATAGATAACATACCGAAAGCACGATCGTTTACGGCAGGCAATATTCCTTCATTAATAATTGCCATATTCTATAAATAAGATAGTTACTTGTAAAATTTCTGTTGTCAATTTTGAATTTTTATCAATAAATCCTCGTAATGAATCTTAACAACAGAGAATGTTTTATGATATCCATTATACCAAACATAATTGATTCTAAAACAAATTGCTTATTTAAAATTTATCTAAACGAACGTTAAAACAACAACGATACTGCGGAAATTTTTGTGCTCAGTATATTCTACTAAATTATTCTAAATAGCGTAGATACGTGATTATGTAATTTGTTAGTAGAATAAAAGCATGCAGTGATTGTCAAACTAAATATTTAAGGTCCAAATATATATTAAACTTTTCTGACAACTTTTTCTAACTTTTATGAACATTTATTAAAATATGTAATATTTTAAAAATCATTAAAAATGGAAATTGTTTTAATGTTTATTGAAAGCAACAAATAAAAGATCAAACGCTTGTACTTTTACCTTAAATATCCCTTTTGATTTTTATTAGTGAATTTATTTAATATTAATTATATCTCAATAACTAAAACATTTTTAGGGATCAAAAGGATTGTACTTTTATATTGAATATCTCTTATGGTTTTAAATAGTGAATTTGACATTAATTATATCTCAATCATTAATGAATATTTAGATACCGAATTGCTGAGATATTTTATTATTTTTTTACTGAACAGAACAATAATTATAGAAAACAATAATTAAATGGAATGTTGAAATCAACAAAATCGAATGTCAAAAATACTATACATTTTTTTAAAAAAATAGGAATTAATAAATTTGTGTAAGCAAACCAAGTTTTATTCAATGAATATGATTAAATCTAAGCAATAGCAAAATGTGTTATAATAAGGTAAGAAATGAGCAAAAAAATAATTACACAAATCAATAATTAAATCAAATGTTAAAATCAACGAAATCGAAATTCAAAAATGCTATACATTTTTTTTAAAAAAGGAATTAATAAATTTGTGTAAACAAATCAAGTTTTATTTAATGAAT
>JAOUZG010000498.1:1704929-1715833 GCA_026289955.1 Argiope argentata
AAATGTTTTATAATAAACTAAGAACTGAGCAGAACAATAATTACAGACATTAGAAGTTAAATCGAATGTTGAAAGTCACAAAATCGAAATTCAAAAATGCTATACATTTTTTAATAGGAATTAATAAATTTGTGTGAGCGAACCAAATTTTATTCAATGAATATGCTTAAATCCAAGCAATAGCAAAATGTGTTAAAATAAGGTAAGAACTGAGCAAAAAAATAATTACAGAAATCAATAATTAAATCAAATGTTAAAATCAACGAAATCGAAATTCAAAAATGCTACACATTTTAAAAAAAAAATAAGAATTAGTAAATTTGTGTAAGCAAACCAAGTTTTATTCAATGAATATGATTAAATCTAAGCAATAGCAAAATGTGTTAAAATAAGGTAAGAAATGAGCAAAAAATAATTACAGAAATCAATAATTAAATCAAATGTTGAAATCAACGAAATCGAAATTCAAAAATGCTATACATTTTTTTAAAAAAAATAGGAATTAATAAATTTGTGTAAACAAATCAAGTTTTATTTAATGAATATACTTAAATGTAAGCTATAGGAAAATGTTTTATAATAAACTAAGAACTGAGCAGAACAATAATTACAGAAATTAGAAGTTAAATCAAATGATGAAAGCAACAAAATCGAAATTCAAAAATATTATATATATTTTTAATAGGAATTAATAAATTTGTGTGAGCGAACCAAATTTTATTTAATGAATATGCTTAAATGTAAGAAATAGCAAAATGTGTTAAAATAACAATAAAATAATATAGAATGTATCCAAAATACAACAAGATAAGATTAGAAAATATGTAATTGCTTTTAGCCTTTAGAAAAAGAATAATATTCATAACAAACAATTCTAAATTCAACCTAATCTTATCATAAATTAATTTTAATTCTTTCTTAAAACATGTTTCCAGTGAATAAATTAAAATATAATGAAATGCATGAACTCCAGCATAAATTAAATGAACTGCAGCTTGCGCGCGGAAACCCATTACTTCAGATTAAATAGAACAACAGATTTCCGTCTTTTGACTTCACTGGTTAAATTGAAACGAAGTTGTCATAATTTTATACTCTAGCGTCTAAAATTTTTATCTTAAATATATATCTTCATATCCTACAAAATATAAAGCAACATGTTATATCCAAAACAGAAAGTACCAGCAAACAACACGCCACTCTGGTCTAATAAATTCCAATTTCTCATTTCCCGGGAGAACCTAAGACCAACAAACCCGCTATCTTTAAGCAAGATTGCACAAGCGTCTTGGCCTTGGTGAATGCTTTACCATAACAATAAAATATCAATAAACCCAGACCGAAACGGGTTCGCTAGACGAATCCCAGCACACAAGAAGAGCTTCGCAAAACAAACTGTTACATCAAGAAAAGAGTCCGGGACTTTGATTACGCAATAAATCAGACCGGATGGCTCAATAGCGCGAATCCGTCTGACAGGGTAATTTGGGTAAACCGGGCATTATTTACACTTACAATAACCCGAATATGACATGGAGACAAATTCAATTTAAATGCATACCTTCTTTTCAATGGCTGACGTAGGGAAGACAGCCATTGAATGTAGGGAAAATGGCGTTCGGACAGAAAGAAACGTTGGAAAAATGGCATAAAAATAGAAAGATAAGAGAGTTAAAATGGGGAATAATTCATGCTAGGGAAATATAAAAAAAATTAATGCTCTCTTTTGGTATTCTGATATTTTATTCATAATGAAATGTTTTGGGCTTCCTTTTTTATGGGGAAATTTTTGGAAGACATTGCGTTATGGTTTTTGGCACAAATAGGAATTAGTTTCATTTTGTAAATCTTTCTCCGTTAATAGATGACATTTATTACAAACATGTGAATTATTGTTTGCAGTTAAAAGAAAAGATGCGAATTAAGTGAGAAAATAAAAGTAGGATGAAAAGTACAAATTGTTAAAATGTTTAAGACACAAAGAAATACAAAATGCTAAGTATTTGTATACATTTTATATTCTGTTTTGTATCCCAATATGTATATATTTTATTTATTCATTTATTGAGATTTGTAATTTTCTATATTTAAAAATTTAGTTTTAGATTAAGATAATTCTTTGAACGAGGCTAGCATTCCTTTACTTATATTACTTTCAAATATAATTAATTTTATATATGATTATATATAAAAAATATAGTAGAGAAAACTCAAAATTGAATGAAAAATAAAAACTACACAGAATAATTCATTGTTAGGTTAGTTGTACGGGTAAATAAGTGTTAATGTTTAAAATAAAAATCCGAGTTACACATTCTTGAAGTTTAGTTTTCACTTCTTTAATTTTTATCATATTTCTCATTGTTCTTCTCGTAACAAGCGAGTCACTTTGCAGCGCTGAAAAATCAAAATGCTTCAGAATTTATTTGATTGTGCCTTTTCTTTGAGGATAGTAAAGAAATAATTATTTAACGGCGTTTGTTTGATTAAACTTAAAAATATTCCGAAATGTGATAAGATATAACATCGATACATTTCTTTAACAATTTTGAAAAAGATGAACCTCAAATTTTTCTTTATCTTCTGACCTTTCATTTTTCTCTTGTTCTGTTAGATAACAAGGTATATATAATTCTTATTTTTAGACTAATTTCCACTTATTTTTATTTATTATAGAGATTTGTAAATAACAGTAATATTTAATACAGTGATAATAAGACAGTAAGATAAATAAGATGTTTAATATATTTTTAGAAATAAATAACTTAATTCTATCAATCCTTAAAGAAGCTCGTCATTTATTGTTCTGTACTTTTTGTTATATGATCACGATAACTAAAAACGGCAATGACTTAAATTTATGAATTTTTTTAACAAAATTGTAGTTCTGTGTCAAATTTTGGTTTTAATCGTTAAAAGAAAAGATATAAAAACAGATTTTCAGTTTTCTAATTTTTTTAGTTGAATGTTATTAACAGTACTTTACTTTTATTTACCATATATATCAAAATTATATCCCTCTGCAAATAGTAAAATCTCTTCTAAAATTGAATCTACTCAGTAACTGAGAATACAATGTATTTAGATGACTTTTCCAAAATAAAATGATATCCTTCGGCAAAGAGTAAAATCTCTTCTAAAATTAAATCTTTTCAGTAACTGAGAATAAATACAATGTATTTAGATGACTTTTCCAAAATAAAATGATATCCTTCTGCAAATAGTAAAATCTCTTCTAAAATTGAATCTACTCAGTAACTGAGAATACAATGTATTTAGATGACTTTTCCAAAATAAAATGATATCCTTCAGCAAAGAGTAAAATCTCTTCTAAAATTAAATCTTCTCAGTAGCTGAGAATACAATGTATTTAGATGACTTTTGCAAAATATTTCCATCTGAAATCAATACACTTTTACAAAAACAACAACGCCCTTTGTTAAACAATAACTAAAATATCTATATTGAAAACTAGAAAAGGCAAGGCCGAATTCGCCCTGTCACTCTTCATAAAATTCCCCGAAATGTGAATAAAATATTCCGTCAGTGTCTTCTTCCATGCCCTCTTCCATTTTTTACCTTATATGCCAGCTCAATTTAATTTCCTCCAAACGCATAACTTAATTATTTCGACAATAACATAAAAAATAGAGAGCCTGCTAGAAATTTATGCTGCTTAAAACTCACATCACATCCGAAACGTGCATCGGGTGACAATCCTAAACTCCGCTCCCTGAGCGCTGCTCTCTGTAATTTTTGTAGACATCCAGCAAACCGACCAACTTATGGATAAAAGAACCATCTTTTGATCGTGAACTTGGTCAGGGATTTCAGTAATAATTCATGTAAATTTAGTGATGGTTGATTTTGTAGCTTGTACGTCAACCATTTAATTACAATTTTATCTCTCATGAATTTTTCACTCATAAGGCAATCAACGCTCGGAATGATATTGCTGAATATCACGAAACGTTTTTAATTTACAATAAAAATGAAACTTGCAGAGTTTATAACTTTAAATAAACTCAATTGATCGCTAAGATAAAGTAATGGTTAAAGTGGTCATTAGTGTGCCACTGAGTTTGCTGCCAATATGGCAACCCAACACAACGCTTTTGTAGTAACCCTAATGATGTTTTGTTTACTTCTTCCTACAATGGTTGAGATGTACATGAGCTTTAACTCTTTTTTAATAAATATCCTATTAAATCCATTCTTTTTGCGTCTTTGCCTTTCTCAATTATTTATTATTTACTGTTCATGTTATCCACACAGTTCAATGTGCTAGCGAAGCTACTAGTTTCCCACGAACGTGGCTAGCGAAGCCGCAGGATGTTTTTTTAAGTTAAAAAAAAGAATACTTATCGGTAAAAAAATTTCGTAATTATATTGTGAATAGTGGTAACTGTAACTATCCCATATAAATGTTTGTTTACTTTGTCCGCCATCTTTATGGCGACTTGGCATCCTTGGTGCGGCAAGGGGGGCACACTAAACGTAACTTTTACCAAAGTAATTTTTCTTCCGCTTAGTTGTATTTAAATAAGTGAATTAAGTGAATAAACATTTCTGTAGGATGTTTAAAAACTACACATGCAGGCAAAGAAATAATATTAGAAACTAATAAACAATGAATACTTTGAATAACTGAAAAAAAGTAATAATCAACTAGAAACATACTTGCTGAAAAGATGATACAAAATTCATAATTTAATCAAATAATATTTGTTAAAAATAATTACTAGTTACAATTTAAATATTTTACTGAGCTTCTCAATATGTTGTTTATCTTTTTTCGAATTCCAATATCCTGCTTATTGTAATTATTTTTAAAACTCAATGACGTGACTGGATATTTAAAGAACAATCTAACAACTTTTGAAAAAATGACAAATTTTGAACATCCATTAAATACTTCATTCAAATTTTTTATGAGAATTAATCTAAATAAATAATGATGGTCGAGATATTGTACTACACTGCACAATGATTCGTATTTTTGTAAATAGATTTACTGCCTTAAAAACTTATATTGAATAATTTAGCAATTTTTAATAAAATTAGTTAATGATCCAAATTACAACACGAAGAACAACCATGATTTATAATACCATAAAATTATTTAAAGTTTCGAAAAAAAATTTAAAGCACTAAAAAGAAAATATTCGATTTTGTTACTTAAGAAAAATATCAGAAAGGCAAACCAAATTTTTGAATTTTTCAACTCAAATTCAATTATCAGTAAGTACCAATTTAAATATTGGGGAAATGCGTAGAAACATAACAAACTGGAAGCCATCAATTGACTTCTGTATGGAATAGGATTACTGAAGAAAATCAACACTTAATATTACGAATTTGTCTGTATTGCTTTTTGGCGCAGATGATCACCTAGAAAATAACATTTTAAAGATAATTACTGTAAGGAATACAAATTAAAAATTAAATTAATGACCTTGGAAAGCCTTTGATAGTTTCACGATGAAAATGTAAGATTGTGAATATTGTAGAATCTTGATGACCTCTCGAAGAGGAGAGAAAATATGATATCCTTCTAGAAGTTTCTTTGTCTTTCCAAGGAAACTATAAAACGATGAGATGAAGGTTAATTATTGGAGAAAAAATTGAGCTGAAAATTAGAGCCTAGTTGATCCAAAACTCCAAAAAATTCTTTCTAAGGGATTGCTCAGTTGCAATTATTTTATGAAGAAGGGTGTAATTATTGTTATTTTTAACGATTTTCTGATTTCATGCTACTATTTACTGCAATTGCATATTTTTCAGAAGCTGTTTTCTATATAATACTATGATTTGATACCACGATGGAACTTGCGAGATAGATAGATACTCATTTATGATAAAAGATATAACAATTTTATTGAATTTGGGGATTTTTCTGTAAAAAATACTGATTGTGATGGTGTAGTGATAAATTAAGTTTATTCAAAAATTCTCGAGGAATCTTCCACAAAACTTAACCTCTTTTTACACCTATAACAGCCTGCACATGTTTCCCCACCATTTTTTGATAGGTGTCTATAGGAATTGACTTCCAGGCGTCCACCTGAGCTGAAGCGAGTGTGGATGGTCGATTACACTTTCTAAGTAGCCACCGCTCTAATACCTCCCAAAGAAGTTCTATGGAATTAGATCGGAGCTCTGAGGCCAGGCCAGTTCTTGACACCCATTTTGCCAAACCACGTCTGTGCATGCCTCGATATGTGAATGGAGTAGCTATCATACTCTAAAAGAAATGGGTGTTCCCCAAAATATTGCCACAAAATTGAGAATACAGCATTGTCCAAAATGTCCATACATGTCTCAAAAATCACGTTTCCAACCACAGGTACAAACGGATCCAGACTAAAACACGAGAAACAATCCCACACCATTATGCTTCAACAGTCAATGCAGTCATTAAAGGCACAATGCAGTCTCTAAAGAAACGCTCCCCTGGAATCCGTAAGACCCAGACACGCCCATCCGACTGCCAGATTCTAAAGCGAGATTCATCACCCCAAAGAGCAGTTTCACAGTTCACAGTTCAATGATGGGGAGCTCTGAACCATTGCGATTGATGCTTCGTATTCTGTTGAGTGATTGATGTTTGGCTTGTGCAGGCTGCACTACTATGGACACCCTAGTTTTTTTTTTAACCCTCAACGAACAATTCTGCTGCTAACACTAGCTCCCAATAAGCATTGGAACTCCTGAGAAATTTCCACCAACGAGAACTTGCGATTTTGTTTCACTACCCTTTTCAGAGTTCTGCGTTTACGTTCACCTGGTGTTTTCGGCCTATCAGTTCATTTTCCTGCAGTTTCACTGGATAGACGTTTTTACTCCACAATCACATAATTCATAGTGGATTTAGGACTCTGTAGAATATCAGAAAACTCAAGAATTGATCTCCTACAAAGGTGGCATCCTACTATACTGCCTCACAAACACATCAGTACATCCTGACAAACCACTACTAATGTTTTTATACATTTCGATTTCGCATCAAATTGCTTCACCTGCCAGAACTACATTTTTAAGAAGTGTCCGAATACTTTTGGAAACATAGTGTATTTCGAATGTGGTTGCGACATAAATTGTGACTGTGGCATCTGTTCGAGTTGTAACATCATGAATGGGCTTATTATTTAATTCGTTTTAATTAAAATGACCTATTTTGAACTTCTGTAATCATGGCAAGATTATATATATATATATATATATATATATATATATATATATATATATATAGTAATCATTTAATGAAAAAATTTGTCAAAGTCTAGATTTTGAATTGATTATTTCGTTCATACTCGTTTATTTCGTTTAATTTTTTAAATTACTTCTCAATGAATACAGAGAAAGAAAATACACTTATCATATCTGAAGAGTTTTCTTGATTCTCAAAACAGGCAGTAGAATTGTGAATATACATTTTGAAATAAAACATTTCTAAAACTATTAGTTTGTTGCTTCTTTGAAAACTGTCTATTCTATTGCCTTTATTGATTATTTAATAACTTTTTTGAATAAAATTAGATACCTCACTTAATTTATAAATTACACATACTTGAGTTATAGATATTTATCAAAAAATGTATCTTGATCATAAGTATGCAAGACCCCTTATTTTGAATTTTCAAAAAAAAAAATGATATTCTCTGTTTCTGAATGAAATTCTACTGCTCGATATTATACATTTCAAAGAAATGTCATCTTACTTTATGTTATTTTAAAATAAGCATTGTGGCTGTTTTGCAAAAATCAAAGCTTCGATTTTTGAAATCTTAATAGCTGAAAAAAATATGATGGGTGATTTATTTCCTCTCATTCCTAAATTGTAAAAAGAGTTAAATTAATAGAATATTCATTTTCATCTGAAACATTTCTTAAACTCCTATTAGGAATTACACTTTCTTAAATTAAGGAATTTTACAAAAAATTTTATGTTCGTAAGCATTGGCGATCAATGATTTTGAGTGTTATTTCCCATTTCAAAGAAATTCATCTTACTTTATATTATTTTGGAATAAACATTCAAGCTTTTTCAAAAGTCATACCTTCGATTTTTGAAATCTAATTGTAAAAGGAATTAAATTAATTGGACAAGTAGAAAAAATTATTGTATTAATTTAAGAATCATAATAAAATTCTATCAAATACAGAAAAAATGAATAATCTGATTTCAATCCATTAATACTTGAAGTATCTAAGCTCCGTTTCTGTACATTAACTTGATGCTTTCGAACTTAATTTGAAAAATAAAATCTCATTCATCTAAAGACGAAAATGCAATCTGGGTGCAAACTGAACCATTCCGCTCGTTTCCTCCGGATGGTCCCTTTCTGGATGAATGCGCAGAGCATTACATTCCATTCTTTTTCTTTAAAGTGTTTTCCTGTTTTATACTCTTTTCGCGTGTTTAAGTGAACAGTGTACGAAACGTGATCCGGGAGCGGAATCGGTTCATGCAGAGTTTGACATCCTTTCAACCGCGGAACGTAACAAGAAAAGCTATGTCAAGACATCATTTACCCTCAGATGAAGAGGGGTTTCCACGAGATTCGCCGGTTTAAACAAAGAGAATCTTTTTATTAAATCCTAACAATTCATCTTGGTTTCATCTCGCCGGATTGCTACAGGATAAAGTGCCATTTTTTTTAAATGAAATAATATTTTTTTATAGTCTGAAAGGATTATTTTAACATTCCGAAGAATACATTCTTTTAAATTTTAATTCTTAAGTAAATATTAAAATAAAATAATTTCAATTATGGAATCAAATTATAACTTAGGTTCTTTTCTTATTCTTATGAATTTAGACAATTCCGATTTTTTCTTCCAAATATAGAGATAAAACCGTAATTAGTGGTAAATAGGACCTCTATATTTTGATAAATATTCTTTTCTAAAAGTTTCCAGCACTCCATAATTCAATTTCAAAGTTCAGAAACTCAATCAGTCAATGATATTATTAATTTTCTTTACATTTTTTTGTATATTTACATTTCTTTATTAATATTCTTTACGTTTCTTTATCTGTAAGAAATGCTCCTCAATAACTAACAAAGAAGGTCCCTTTTATTATATTATTATTGTTATATTAAATCGATAACTCCTACCAACCCGAAGACATAGAGCTGAATGGCTGGGACTTGACTGCCGTAGTAGTAACACTGGTGGAAATTGTGATTGAGTCCTAAGGACCATCACCAGTCACGGTACAACCTTTCCATTGGTAAGTACATCTAGTATGAATAGAAAGAGCCGACCCCTACTTATTTCTGTACCCACAATAGTTGGCGTAAACTAACCACTATGCTAGAGGTTTCTCATCTTCAATTATAGGGTGCATCGCTGCGGGAACCATTACTATGAACAAGTGATCAAATTTTTGACAGCGTTCATTAGTAGAAAAGCTGTTTCTGAATCTGTCTATAGACCCATACAACGACCTGACAGGGACCCTTTCCCTAAAGATAGAGAAACTTTCTCCTCTTTTGTGGTTTTCTGGGAGTTCATTGATGCCTTCTCATTTTACCGACAATTTGAGGAAGAATTCACATCCACAGATGGCATAGTTCTAACATTAGTTCAATTAAAAGATTTATGACCCTATCTGTAAAGGACTCAGACCATAGGTACGCGATATATTTTTTCACATACATGACAAAAGTAAAAAACAAGGAAATAAAAAAGCAAAATTATGACAACATATGTTGTTGTTTTTTTCACTATAAATGCTGATCAATTCATTTTTTGTCAATAATTATACTGTTCTAAAAATATATCTATTCATATTCATCGTAAAAATGCAAGAATACAAAAATTTTAGGTTATAATCATAATAATAATTGATATGGAATAATTAATAAAACATACTCACTCTCTCGCTATATATATGCATATATAACGGCTGAGCTTTATTAAATTTATTGTTCTTTTTCATATTCAGTATCAAGGAATTTGCATTTATTGAACACGAAAACAAAATTAAAAAAGATTAAAATGAAATCTGCTATGCATATTTCAATGTATCATGTCAGAATATAATTTCTTGAACTGTCAAGCAACACGTGCTCGGGCAGTTAAATTATAATTTTATTAATTTTAATTGTTTTATTTGAATTAAGTGATTAAGATTTATTGACTTTAGTATTGCAAACATTCCAAAAAACTTTGTCTTGCCTTTATTTCTTTTAAAAAACTATTACATTTCCTATTTATTTCATTTCATATAATTGCATGCTCAAAATGACTAATTCTAGGTTTTATTTGCTGTAATAATAAACTTATTTTTTCAATCAGAGCTTCTGTAAATGAAATGACACACGTAATTAAAAGCTGATTTTTTTTGAGATGTTCGTGCAGATAATATTCTTTTTCTATTATTCACTCACGGATTTTTGTTGATTCCAAAAATCTCATCCCCAAAACAACATCATGTTCTGAAATGATAATAATCTTTTTTTAAATTCCTACGAACATACAACGCAGATGAACTGAAATTTGTAAATCTATTTAATTAGAATGGAATATAACTTGAATTTACCCGTTTTTTTCCTTGTTTTAGCGGAGTTTTATGATCGGAAAACCCCAAGTTCCAAATATAATTTCGAATATGATAAATAAAATATTCAATTTCGGGGGTTTCGCTAATTTCGATCTGAAAAATCCAGCTCTTTCCGTATCGAACGAAAGTGCATAGAGATCCATTACGGCCATTTTCATTGAACTAATATTAAAATTTGAAAAGCCAATATACTTTTTCGGCGAATAATATTTTTGAATTATAAAATTGTCAATCTTTCTAAGTTAATTCTATGAATAAAAGCAAATTATAAAGAACTATGTTTGCAAATATGTACTTTCAGAATAAAAGAAGTCTAACAACACAACGTATG
>JAOUZG010000498.1:1723142-1758539 GCA_026289955.1 Argiope argentata
TATGATAGCAATAATTCAATAAATCAAAAAAAGTTTAAATATAACAATGGTCGTACAATTTGCAAACATATAGAATAGATTACCTTACAAGTAATAATCACGAAGATATGCTGATAAGAAATAAAATGAACCTTGCATCATATTGCACTCAAATTCAAAGTAAGCAATTGATTATTAAGTAAGGAAACACGTGAGAACGTGATGAAGCATACAAAGCTGATGCATTCGTATTAATCAGAGAACATTTACCGCACAGAACTTCACCTGTTACTTAATTATTAAAGATTGAGCGAAAAACATGTTGTCATTTGTATTAAAGGAATAACTTTTTTGTGGAAGACAACAAAAAAACAATCTCATTCTTCTTTGAAACGAAAACACCGTCTGAAAATAAAATTAAAAAAAAACATTGGTTAGTATTTCTGATTTCTTAAATCTTTCTTTTTATGTAGAAACAGGTGAACAGAACTTCACTTGTTATTTAATTATTGATGATGGAGCAAAAAATACATATTAAAGAAATAATTTGTTTCTATAAAGGCAAAAAAAGTGTTCTCATTGTTGTTTGAAATGAAAACACTATGTCACAATAAAAAACATCGATTAGTATAGGCTTACAAAAATATTTCTAATTTCTCAAATTCTTCTTCTTATTATTTATGCTGTAATAATTACATGAATGCTTGAAATAAAGCTTGAAACCATTCATAAATCCTGAATATTCAAATTCTATCATTTTCATGCGAGATCGATAGTAAGATTTCGCTATGCTAACAAAACAAACTATTTATTTCTACCTCTAGTTGTCATATAAACACGGACATTAAAACACATCACGAACTAGAATACAGAAGAAGACACATAAAGAATTCTGGACGAGCGGTTCAAGTTATAGTTAAATATCAATAGCGCGGCAGACGATTTTACTTTCTGCCCTTCCTTCAAGGAATAAATTTAATGGCATAGCTGACGCTTACATGAATAAAAATAGCTTTTCCTTTTGTGGAATAATTATTAAAATGCATATAAAAACAAAAACATGAGCATTCAGAGATGGCATACAGTGCAATATTTCACTCTTTGTTTACCGCTCGTTCCTTATCCGGAGTTACTGTCTGATGGCTTTTATTTTTCTTAACACCTTCTAGTTGAGTAAACCTAAGCAAAAGTAATTACAGCGTCTCCCCCTTTTCTAATGACTTATTACAAGGTTTCGAAATAAAACCTTTTAGCCCACGGCCAATTTGACCTCGCGGTTAATCGGGCGGTAAAAAAGCTGTCTCTGCACAAACAAAGGAATTACCGGAGGAAGACTATCCGCCCATCTCTTAATCTTCTTTACTAGCAGCACTTTGCGGGATTTTTGTTTCGAAACACACAGCCAATAGCAGAGCAATGTCTATGGACGTACCATAAACAAGATAGCCAATCATTGCCCTCTTCTTAGAACAAAGGGCTAGAGGGATTTTTTTCTTTAGATTAGCAGATGGCTGCGTTCTTACAGAATGTAGTCTAAGCAAAGAAAATTATTTGCAATATAACATAAATCTTTAGACAAACTTGAAATAACTTGTGTTTCATGTTATTTATTGTGTATTCAATTTCAATGTGTTTTGTATTAGATGTGCTGATGATGCACTTTGATATTTGAAAGAATGCAGCCGCACTTTGGAAAGAGTATAAAATAATATTCATATTTGATTATATTATGTTGGCTTTTGAATATTTTGTAGGGTTAGCCTTATAAGCCAGATAAGATCTACGAAACCGAAGTCGACGTTTTGGTATAGGGGTTACGTTACTCGACTATTGGTCCTAGCCTCACGTGTTCGTATCGCGACCTTCAGTCGGTACACTTGTGACCTTCACAACGCAACCTTCTCCAACAGACGTGGTGCCATCTACC
The DNA here is from genome assembly GCA_026289955.1 of Argiope argentata. Taxonomy (NCBI): domain Eukaryota; kingdom Metazoa; phylum Arthropoda; class Arachnida; order Araneae; family Araneidae; genus Argiope; species Argiope argentata. The sequence continues at coordinate 1,725,049 of JAOUZG010000498.1, forward strand.
CAAAACAAAATCGCCAGGTTCACTTGACGAGCAAGCAGCACCACGCCATAACGCTTGGCGCAATACTAAATCGTTTGGTTTTTCGCCGACTCACTGTTGGTGGTGGGTGAATTCTGTAGCGTTAGAATTATAAGCCATATAACATCTACAATACCGAAGTAGGCTTTTTGGTATTGTGGTTATGTTACTCGGCTAGTGGTCCTAATGTCGCGGGTTCGTATCGGGACCATCAGTCGGTACAATGGTGACTTTGACAAAGCAACCTTCCACAAAAAGCGTGGCGCCATCTACCCGAAGCAAAATTGCCAGATTCACTTGACGTTAGCAAACAAGCAAACAAAAATCGTCAGTCTGTCTTGACGAGCAAGCAGCAACTCGCCATAACGCTTGGCGCAATACTAAATCGTTCGCTTCTTCGCCGACTCACTGGTGATGGTGGGTGAATTCTGTAGCGTTAGCGGTATAAGCCAGATAACATATACGATAACGAAGTCGACTTTTTGGTATAGATATATGTATATTAAGTTTTATGTATCATAATGAATACCATATATCTGCAGAAAAATAGGATGAAAAACAAGGATGAGTTAGATGTGATATGCATAACGAGCACTAATTTAAATGAATCAAGATCTACTTTTGAGGTAAATAATTTGAGATTTCCAAGGACTAAAAAAAGCTTTAATTTCATATCGTAACGTTGAAGATGATAAGGGTCTTTTTCCTTTTAGGTAGTGTAAATATCAAAAGAAATGAGGTGACTAATAGATTAAACGTTAACCTTAAAATCAACACTACTTTCTATTTCTAAATGGAACACTTAGTTTTTAATAATTGTGCATTTCTTCTTTTTAGAGTTTTTTTCTATTCCGTAATAATATTAAAAATATTCATAATAATCAGTAATTTCTTATTTTAGAAAAGGTTACCTCACTCCCCCAACAAAATTTAGAGATTTAATACTACACGGAAATTAAAATATTAAGGTTCTATTACCGTTTACAAGTTCTTAAGAAATTTGAAGAGCAATTCCATAGCAGTAAACATAAATTATTACATTTCAACTCTGAAACGAAGTTAGACCTTAACTATCACTATATAAAGATTTTTAAAAATTTTAAATCTCCAAACCTTTATATCATAATTAAAATAAAGAGATTTAAGCATTTGAATTTAAACGATCATAGATATTGGATATAAGTACGGGGCTCTCAAAAGTGAGAAAATGGTCCATTTGGGGACAGAACGAGATAAAAAATATTTGTCAAAATTATTTGCATAAAGCTAAGTTTATTTATGAAAAATATTAAAATATTATTATTAAATACCTTTTTTTGTTTTTTAACTCATTAAAAGAATTTATTTGAAAATCTAACCGGTTGTAAACGTAAAATAACACCATAGACTTACTGCTTATCATATTTTATTCAATAAGACGTTTTAGAAGCAACTGCACATTATGAATGTTTAAAGATAAAACATCAAATATGCAGAAGAATTTTGCACATTTAGTTCGGCAACTAACAAACCAACCACACAGAGAAGGCAGTATGGATTTCCAAGGAGAAATGGCAAAATATCGTAAGTAAAAGCACATTACTGGAACAGGATCCTTAGACTCCCCTAAGGGCCAATCAAGGGAATGCGGAATAAAAGATTCAGTACAAAGAAAATAGCCAGTAAAAGTTTTCCAAGTTGGAAACTTCCCATTTGCTTTTCAGTTTAAAAGCCACATGTCAACTATAAAATTTCTTCTCCTGACTCCAAGAAGTCATTTGAAGACAGCGATGGACCCAAGAAGGAACGATTTCGAACACGTGACACTTTGGTGACATCTGTTGTCAGGGTTCTTGGTTTTATCGATATTTTCTTTTCTCCTGAAATCATTAAACTTTGCTGTGACCTAAAAATGAGAACGTTTATCGAAAGTTTGAAGGAGGAGTAGGAAAAAAAATAATAAATGATGAAGGCTGGCGTGTGTTTTAATTTATTAATAAAAGACGCTCTTCTCTGCAGTTTCATTCGCAGTCACTGCTGCTGCTACTGTGTGAGTGTGAAGATTTTTGACCAATATTTATTCAAGAGAGTTTGGCAACAGATTGCGAGTTTTGGTCGTTGATTTTGCATTAAAATTCTCAAAAAAGAATTTTTTTATTTATTTTAGGCTTAAGTCATTTCTTTTCGTTGTTCAAATGAGGCAAGGATGCAAACGATTTTATTTAAAAGGCTTTTAATTTAAGATTTTTTAATATGAGTCGGGTATAATGATGATAGTTTGTTGCTGCTAATGCAAAATACTTAAAATTCGCCATTTTCTTTAAAAAATGTATTAAGAACATTATGAAAACATTATATGAAAGGGGATTAGCATTTTTGAAATGAAATTGGAACAAATAGGTATTTTTATGTACTTAAGATGATTTGTTATTATATTAATAACGCAATGACGAAAATTTTGGAAAGAAATATCTTTAAACAGCTGTTACTATGTTTGGACATAAAACTGTGATGTTGTTACAGATATTTATAGACATTAATTGAAATTTGTAGTAAATAATATTGTTACAAACTTTGTTTTAAAAGTCAAAAACAAAATTTATTTTTATCAGTTTTATTAATACGTTATCCGTTTTAGATATTCAGTATTTGGCAACATTAAATATGTAATGCATAATTTTTTTTCTGCAATGTAACAACAGCAAAAAAAGCCAAAATATAAAAACTAATAGCAAAACATAATTAATTAACGAAGTCAAAATTATTATTAATAATGCTATTATAAAGATCAATTACAATTTCTAAAATACCTTATCTATCGTTGCTTATTGTCTCGAACTTTTTAACTTTAAATTTAAAACTATTGAAGTTTATTCAATATATATTATTTAGTTTTCTTTTCTCTTAAAATTGTAAAAATTTATATTTCACTTATTTAGTTTTATCCTATTCTTAAAATTATTATTAAGAAGAAAATACTTGATTCCTTAATTACTTCGCCTATTTTCATTTAAAAGACCCTAATATCTTTTCAATATCACTATCCACCAAAAACCAAAAAAGGCACCCAAAGAATTGAATGCAATTTTTTTTTGTAAAATCCGGTATATTTAAAGAAGAAATTCCTCTTTAAATTGCATTTAGGAAAGAAATTATTTAATGACATTAGAAAAGATTCAATACAAAACTATCGTATATATATTTCCATATTTTTCTATTTTATCTTAGTTCAATTTTAAAGACATTAATTATATACATTAGATATAATAAATTATATACATTAATTATATACGTTAAATATAATGTATATAATTATCGTATATATATTTCCATATTTTTCTAGTTTATCTTAGTCCAATTATTAAGACATTAATTATATACATTAGATATAATTAATAAAGGCATTCATTTCAAGACCTTATAAATGAAATCATTTCTTGTAGCCATTATCAGAGCATGAATTTCCAAGTTAAGTAGGATTTTGTAAAGAAGATTGACATAAAAATATAAGATGAATTCGAGGAGAAAAAAAATCCACAACATAAAAATACTTTTAAATCCTTAATTTTTTCTCTACTTTCGAAGTCTAGACACTGAAGTTTTTTTTTTTTACTATACCATGAAATATGCCTCCAGATTCGTATTAAAAAAATCAAAAAAGTAGCCGAAAATATTGCAAATAGTCCTAATTCAAAAAGTTACCTTGAAAAATAACCCGCTTATTCCTTGCAGAATAATATTTAAACTTTTCTCCTCCCGAACTCTTATCTATAACAGTTTAATTTTTAAAAATAAGGCCAATCACCATCGAAGACTACGTTACTGTCCCCCTCACGGTAAAATTGCTCCAATTCACACCAACCTCGTCGGGATCGTTTAGATAAAGAAGCAGTATCTATTTTTCCCATTGGACTGCGGAAAGCACTAACGCGTCCAAACAAATTTTTCCTCCAGACCATTCGAATAACGATAACCTAAAAATCTCTTTATTCCTAGTATCGTTATCAGCGGCCGGATGCTGTTGAAAATAAGTTAGGACAGATTTTTATCAAGCAAACTGCTGGTGTGAATTTTCACGTAAGCGAGAGAGGATTGTTTGGGAATTAATCTTGAATTTGAGATTCCCCTGAGTTTTCCGTGGAATGGTAATATATTTCGAATTATTCTATCGCTTAATCGGTTGAGAATTACAATTGTTTTTATTAGTTGTTTATTTTACTGCCTGTTTATTTGCGATTAGAAAAGCCGAATCGGTTATGAATTGCAATTGTTTCTATAGAGTATTTATTTCCCTGACTGTTTAGTTGTGACTAAAAAAGCGTAATCCTTTTAAATATTTCAATTATTATCATGTCAGAACATGATGTTTTTGGGTTGAGGATTTTGACATCAACAAAAATCCGTAGGCTAAAAATAAAAAAATCCGTTGGCGAAAAAGTGAAAATTTATTATCTGCACATGCACCTCAAAAAATCAGCTTTTAATAATGTGTTTCATTGCATTTACAAATGCTCTGATTAAAAAACAAAGTTAATGACTTCAACAAATAAAATATAGAAAAATGTCATTTTGAGCTTGTGATTATATGAAATGAAATAAATAGGAAATGTGACATTTTTTTAAACAATAAATGCGAGACAAAGGTTTTTTTTATCGTTTGCAATGCTAAAGTGACCAATTCAAGGAAACAAATGAAATGAAAAAATATATAATTGAACTTGCACGAACACGTAGTGCTTGGCCGTTCAATAAATTATGTTCTGACATGATACATTGAAATATGAATAGCAGATTTCATTTTAATCTTTATTTATATAAGTTGCTTATGTTACTGATTTTTTAGTTGTATAAAAACGCTTAGTTAGTTAAGAATTTTAATTTTTCTTATTAGTTATTTATTTTACAGAGTGTTTTGTTTCGATTAAAAGCATCATTCCTTCAATATATGACAGTAAAACATACCTTACCAGGAATTTTTATTTTAAAATTATTAATGGCGACCAATAATTTTTAAGTTTATTAACACCAGTTAAAATGATGTCTGTGGCATATTCAATTTGTATGATACTGAAAATATTAAAAAATCTCTTGACGTTATATCGGTATTATTACGAATATCACTTTGTTCGTTTCTAGTGGGTGTATGGTGTTTAGGCACAATCAGCGGGTCTCAGTAGAAAACAACAACGATGTCTTTTTACACGAAGACACCAATACAACGACAACGAAAACATAGATGACAAATGTGTATAGCCAGGACGAACACAGGGCAGCAGGCAGCAGCACACTACACCAGACAGTAACACACAAGTAGTAATTGACACCAGCACTCAAATAGGTCAGGCCGAATCCAGCAGGAGAGGTCATCTTTGAAACTTCATTATACGGTCTCTCCAAATGGCTGAAAATATCATTGTCTTCTCGCTTTGGCTGCCGACTCAGTAGATTGACTACTCCACACAATATACGTCGCTGCTTCCACTGTAGACTACAGGATTCGGCACATAGCACTTCAACACTCGCTTCAACTACCTACAACGTTGGAACTCCCCCATAGCTTCACTATCCTGTCGAAGACTTGTTACTTGGCTTTTACTCCAACTTCGCTTTCGGCTTGGCTCAATTCATCTTTAGCTTTAGACTGCAGGCTTTTTATAGCTCCGGGGATGCATACAAGAACCTTCTACACCAATCACGGTACATCACAGTTTCTATTAGACGGATCGTGAAAATTATCGAAGTTTCCAGCAATATCTATTTTGTCACCAAAGTCGCCAAGTTACCAAATGGTCGCCAAGCTAAGAGATCCTTCGCTCAACATTCAACATGGCTGATCGTAAAAGGTTCTTATTTCGATGGTGCTATTCGTCCTGGGAATCAAAATTACAGGTTTGATTCCAGGACGTATGTTTCCCAGGACAGTATGTTTTTATAACACTAAAATTTTAAAATATATTGGGCTAGTTTTTTTTTAATATATAGTTCATGGCCATGGTTTCGCTTTAACATTTATGTTGTGAGAAAAAAACATAAGGAAAATTTGATCATTGAACTTTAAAATTAATTTTTGAAATGAAACATTTTTTTCTTTAATTTGGAATTCCATTAAACATTTTATAAATAATAAGTGAATTTTAAAAATTGCCAAAATAAAATATTGCTTAGGTAAATAAAATAAAATCGAAATTTTTTGGGAAACTACACATTCTTGGATTAAAAGAAACATCTACAAAATGTAAAAATGCTTCCAGAATGTTGCTAGGATGTCCGCCTTTTAGCAAGAGCCATGAGCTGCATGGTTGTAGTTCCTACAACCAATATAATTTTTAAAAATATATGTGCATTTCTGATTTTCTTCTACCGTTGTTGGCAAAAAAATTTCAGCAACGATGTTTGTCAAAAATTTAAAGATTTTTGTGGTAAAATGTATGCTCAGTAAGAAGAAATTTACGAGGAAGTTTTAATTTACGAGGGCTGCAAAAGCATTTATCTGATTTTCAAACGCTTCTAGCTTAGCCGTGAAAGAGCTAGAAGTGTTAGTTTTCAAAATAGTGACAACTGTCAAAACTATTCAAGATATGCATTTAGGAAAATGTTAAAATTTAATTTAAAAAATTGATATATTATCTGAAGAATTAGATATTTGCAATATTTGAGACCAATCATTTTGGACTGAAGGTTTGATTTTGAAAAATTTATTTTCATATTTTCTCCAAAATTATATTTTTAGAAAGGTAGGAATGCTGTAATAAAAATCTTTGAATACACTAAAAAATCTTTATTATTTTTTTTTTCAAATGAATGTAGCAGATAATTATCTTTGCTTCATATCTTTAATTCAAGAAAATCAAGTATAATTTCCAAGTTCAAATACAACTTCAAATGCCGTAATAGTACAAGATAATAGTGTTCTTGAGGTACTATCAATGGTTCAAATGGAATCTATTTTTATTAATATATTTCTATGCTTCATAATATTTCAAATTTTCTGTTTTAATATTTTTGAAAATACAACTCAAAAAATATTAAAAACATTTTGAAAAAAAATGTTTCGTCTGAAGATTTGATTTTGAAAACTTTGTTTATCATATTAACACTAAAACAATTTTTTTAGAAAGGTAGGAATGCTGTAATCAAAATCTTGGAATGCACTGAAAAATCTTTTTTTTTTCAAATGAATGCAGCAGATAATTATCTTTGCTTCATATTTTTAATTCAAGAAAATCAAGTATAATTTCCAAGTTCAAATACAACTTCAAATGCGTAATAGTACAAGATAATAGTGTACTTGAGGTACTATCAATGGTTCAAATGGAATCTATTTTTATAAATATATTTCTGTGCTTCATAGTATTTTAAATTTCCTGTTTTAATATTTATGAAAATACAATCTCTAAAAAAATATTAAAAACATTTGAACAAAAATAAATTAGCTTTGATAAGAATTAATTTAAAATACTGACACAGTAAAGTGAAATAATAAAGATAATAATTATTCAAATATATGCTATAAAGAACGCAGATAAATCAAACTGAGGGCATTTTATTTAATGCCAAAATACACAATGGAAACTGTTTGATGAGATAAAGGAGCACCAGTTAATGCAATTTCCAACACAAAAACTTTCAAAAACAACACAAACGAAACCGAAACTTCTCTTTCCGGGCTAACAATTCAGCTTTAATCACCAACCCAATTAACCCATGAGCTGTCCAGTTGGAAGAATGTGTGACCATTTATTGGCTTCAGTAAAAGTGCCGATTGCGCTGAAACTCCCAACGTTCTGAAACTTTGCCAAAGATTTCACAAGGGCTCACATTGCCACTGAAAAGCATTTAAAGCTCAAAGCGCCATATCAGACTCAAAGAAAGTTAGAACTTCAAAGTAGTAAAGGAAGAAGTAGGGGGACATAAAAGAAAAAAAAAGAATGAAAAAAGCCAGAGGAATGGAGAATGATAGGAAGTGAATTCTAGAAAGCGATTACACGTACAGAGAACGACGTCATGATTCAGTGTCCCTAAGGTACTCATCCCCATGCTCACTGAGGGGCTCCCTCCTTCCTCCCCCGTTTCATCTCACCATTGGCCTCGAGCAATGTGGGATGAAGCTTAGATTAGAAGAGGGATAAATCACCTATTAAATTAAGTTTATTTAAAGGTTACATTCCTGATCGACAATCTTTTTGCTTTGAAGTATGTAATTTCATATAAATACTTATATAGAAACTTTTTCGAGCAAAATAATTTGTTGTAGCAGGTTGTATATAAAGAGAAAGAATAAATATGGAAGATTGATACATCTAGTTTATATGCTTGTATGAGTGTTTGTAAATGCAATAGATTTTTCTTTATAAAAGTTTAATTTCTATTAATCTTTTGATTGCTTAGTTCTCTAAGTCAAAGCGATCCATGTAAACAGAACTGAATATCTTTTTGTCCAATATAGAACTTGTCAGTGGCCTATTAACACATAATAAAATCCAGTTGGCTTTCTGGCACAGAGGTAGCGTATCTTCCTCGTGTTCTAGGAGTCCCGGGTTTGAGTCCCGGTTAGGATATGGTTGTTCTTCTGTGTGCTATATGTGAGGTGTGTGACTGTGCCATTCTGTAAAAAAGGGCTGTGCAAACTAATGTGGTGAGTTTGTAGCTAAGTCGCGGTCTTGGCCCTAGTATGCGCTACTTCAAAAACAAGAGACGCTTCTTTCGGCTTAAATCTGCTGCTGTATTCAGCAGGGAGCTTGTCCATGGAAAGTGCCATAAGTAACAACAACAACAATAAAATCTAATTATTACTACTTTACCGACTTCCAAACGAATCCAAACTTTTTATTTTATTCTTAATATACATTGCTTACTCGCCAATAGTAAAAATTTAAAACACCGTAATTTAATGAAGTAAATATCTGGATTTTTGAAATTGAAAAATTGAGCGAAATTTAAATAGCATAAATACTTCCTACATATGAACATAAATCTTCTTTTAAGAAAGAACTAAAAAAAAACAATTTTATTATGCATTGTAAATCACATAGCAATTATTACCATGTAATCCGACTTTTCATTTTGTTGACTTATATAGCTATCCGTCTTTCTTTCATGCAGTTTATTTTAATTTGTCTGCTGAATTTAAAACTTTCGAAATGAAATACATATCTGTCATACGGAATGGTAGGCTGTACCAAATCAAAAAATCAATCAAAGTGACCAAATAAATTAAATTTGCTTACTCTTATCTAATCAAAAATATTTTATGTTTCCACTAGCATTGAGCATATACGATAAAAATTAATTTTTGTACATACACATGGGACAACAGTAAACAAGCAAATAAAATCCCTTCCCGGATATACATATGTAACTTTAAGATACACTGATTGATTTTCTAGACTCAAATACAGGTACATAGCAGTTAACAGTTTAATTCAACTGAAAAAAATATTGTTTAATCATAGTAGTTGATTTTTAATATCATTAATGGGATTTTTCGTCATTATTTTTGAAAAGCTGATTTTTTAATTTACTCTTTTTGTTACTCCCAAAATTCATGCTAAGAGCAAGAAATAGTCCATTTACAAGTCAGTTTTATTATTATCAAACGTAATTAGTTCAGCTTTGTTTAGCATATATTTACAAGCATAGTTTGTTTGCTATTCTCATAAAAGCATTACTGAACAACAATTGTGAAAAAAAAGTAATTTTAAGCTTTAATATCTTTCAAGTAATCTGAATGCTTTGAAATTCCATAATGCATTTCCCAGATTAATTAGATTCAAGATTCTTAAAAGGTTTTAAAAATTTAAATGCATATGCATGTATTTACATATTATGTTAAAACTAAATAAGTTTAAATTTACTCTTCCAAATAAAATGATATTTTTTTTTATATGAAGAAATTTAATGGTATGTGGAACTTCTTAAATTTATGTTATGCAGAAAATAAAGAATATAAGTTTAGATCTAGGAAAATAATGGAAAGGAAGCATCAAAAGATTTGATTTCAATAAAATGAAAATTATATGAAAAAATTATGATAGAACGCAAATTCTATTAGGTTTTCATGAATAAATTAAATTGCGCAGAAAATCACCCATTAGAACGAAAATTTATGTGTACTTTTTCTGGTAAAATTTTCTACTTTTTGTGAAATTCAATTTGTGGTGGGCCCCTAATGAGAGAAGACCAGGTACGGATTGGAGAATAAGCCTTCCCTGCGGAAGGACTGAGAATCTGAGAAAGGGTTAAAGGGGGTGGGGAGATGAAGGGAAGAGAGGCTTTCACACCACGTGTTCATGGCAGTTTAATGGAATTACAATAGATGAGGGGTAAAGCACATGGTATGGTAAACGAATGGAAATATAGTTCAGGGTTTTTTTTTTCCTCTCTTTTCTTTTCGATCTATGACGAACTGTGTACACTTAAGCCTATGTTTGAATGTGTACGCGTTAAGCTGTCAAATGTCACTGACGAGTATATTAACGGTGAAATGAAAAAAAAAATGGAGAGTACCATCTGTCCTGGCAATTGGATTATTCCAAAAAAGAAAAAAAAGCTATCTCGGCAAATATAGTTTTTTTTCGGAATGTTTGCTTTTCTCATAAATGAAGGATGTTAGTTTAATTAACACTAGGATCAGAACACTTGAAAATAAAAAGAAATAACGCTATGTTAATATTTAAATAAGTTTTAGAAAAATTCCGCAAATTAAAATATTGACGAAAAGAGAGTAACATATATTATTAAGGCACAAACTTGTTATTTATTTATTTGAAATATAAAGTAATGAGGAAATTTCATTATATCAGTATATTACATTGGAGAAATTACGGGTACTTACGTATTAGACTGTCGATTTTTATCGCCAAATTTGAAAGCATCGTCAATAATGGCAAATCAACACCATTATTTAAAAAATTGTTCAAACCTTAACTGTCTTTTACCATTTTGTTGGTTTCGTTGGCTTCGACAGTTTATCGCCAAATTTCAATCCTTCGCCAGTGAGTTACTAAACCGATGGAGCCGATGGTCTAATAGGTAAGTACCGAAATTACGTTAGCTGACTTAATGTAAACTTAAATAATATTTGATATTCTTGAGTAAAGGCTCTCCCTATACTTTTAATTTTATTTTTAGAAGAATATATGGATTAAAGTTTTGTAATACTTATAGATTTGATGATGTTCAAAGAAAATTGAAACACAGAACTATATTCACTAACAAGATAAAAAAAATTAAATTATGCCAATTTTAGATTGGGAACACATTTGAATTTCATTGAAATTTGTCTTAAAATAAAGATTTTGAAATTTTAGGACGCTTCAATACTTTTAATATAAGTTAAATAGAATATGCATAAAATGTTCATCAGTTAAGCTAACTTTAACATTTTTGGTGTATAAAATTAAAATCTATTCTTTGCTAGGAATTTTAAACAACTAAGTTGATTTAAAAATATGTAATATATATTTAAATATTCAACGGTGTATTTTATTATAATTCATACATCTCATGAATTATAATGGGACTAATATGACCAATTAGTTAAAAACTATGAAAAAATATTGAAAAATATTTTAAAAGAAAATAATTTTCAAAGCTTTGAAACAAAAATTTTCGTCACAATAAATTCAACTATTTACTCATATTCATTTATCAAAAGATGAAATTTTATTTAAAACAGGCTATAATTTTAATTTCAAAGTGTTAAACATTTTAACATATCCTTCGGAAACATTTTTGATATTTGAAATTGCATAATTTGATGTAATTTTGGAAAACTGAAATTTTTCAACCGGGCATCATTATTTTTTCACATTTCCAAAAATATTCGCTATTAGCCATCATTTTGGCTTTCTCCTAATATGGATGATTTCAGCCAAGTACATTATAATTGAAGGGAATTATGTACATACTTGAATAAAGAACTGCACGATATTTTTTATGTAACATTGACTCTTTTCTGATTATAAATGGAGGACACAAAAGTGCAATAAATCTCTTTTTATTAGTAAACCTATAAAATAGCCATTTAGAATACATATTAGCATAAATTTAATAAAATGAGTACAATTATACAGTATAAATTAACAATTGGCATATTTCTAATAAAATATTAAAATATGACTTATATGAATTCAAATTTAAAGAATTGCAATTTTCAATTAAATGGAATGTACCAATAATTAAAAAACTTCTGATGCATCGATAATTTATATTCTTTGTTTCATAAATTTATTAATAATAACAAATATTTTACTAAATATAAATTAAAATAGAACATAAAAACCAGCCCAATGGATTCTTTCGAAAGAAAGTATATGCATATAAAATTCCCTTGATGAACATATAATCTGGAATTATCTAAAAGAAATGCAAAATATTGTTCAGCTTTTAATATTTTTCATAACAAAAACTCCGTTAAATAAAATGACGAATATTTCTTTATGATAGTAATACATAATTATGTATTAAATTTATACTTAGTTCTGTTCATCTTTGAGTATATAATCCAAAATGATTTTTAAAACTAATATGAAAGTAGCAGGAGAGCCTGGAGGGCAGAGTTTTGAATTCGCATCCCTTGGGCTGATAGTTCGAACCCGACAGCCAAAGACAGTCCGTGTGTGTGGTGGTTGGAGCAGGTTAAGTCTGTCGTGGTTACAAAGTCTTCCATGTCGATAATAATACCGTTTGGAATACTGGGTTAGAGATGATAGTTCTCAGTTCCAGAACTAAGTTACAATTTGTGGATGATTAAATGAAATGCATGAATGAAGTTCACCTCGCAAAAAGAGTTTGTGATTTGTGTTAGTCTAGAAGTCAGACTTCTGCCCTCGGGGTCTTTGGGGTTCATACCCTCAGAAACATTCCCCCGGAAGGCACCTCGTAATTGAGGATGAGATGCTTCCGGTATGGAGGTTGGATCTCGCCAACTCGGTGGTTACAATAACAGTGGGGGTTAGATCCCCCCCTCGATGACGGGACATACTTCTTTCGGGGATGGTTGTACCTGGGCCGGTGACGGCCATTAGCACTCAACCACAGTTCCAGAACTTCGCTGTTGCCGTGGTCCGGTCATTCAGTGTCGATTGCTAAATTCGTGTGTCTTCCTGGCGGGTTGGAAAGTCTTTTATATGACTTACCCTCAGAAACTACTACACCCCCCCATTCCATTGTAAAGTGGAACAAGAAAAATCAACAACAGACTAATAGAAATATTAAATCGGCAAATTCGAAAAATATTTTTCCTAAATTTATGAAAATCAATTATAAATTAAATAATATCTTTTCTCACACATTTCGCATTCTTCATTTAAATATCCCACAAATAGTTTATCTTATTATAACACAATCTATTCTGAAGCATACAATGTTTGAGGATTATACCATAAGCATTCCCGAAATAGCAATTAAAAACATCATTTTACATCTCAGATTTCTTAACGAATCATTTATTTACAAAGCAACTTCCTTCTTGAGCTATTTTTACCAGAGATTAATGCCAAGTCCTTCCATTCTGAGCTCTAAAGACGTGTTTCTGTCTACAGACAAATAAAAATGTACGACTTGCCTCAACTTGACGAATAAATTTTCGTTAATTCACAACTTCAACGATTACAGCGGCTTAACATCTTCTCAGTCGAGCAACAGGGATCTCATATAATTCATCATCAAGGTAATCCCGACTTTAATTTAGAGTTTTCCCGAATGAAGGTTTGTAGAGTTCCATGTGAACTTATTATTAACTCGTTAACTTTGTGTTTCAAGAAGAGATTTTGCATTTTTATAGAAAAATTAAGAAGGAATTCTTCTTGTTTGGTTAGTCCCAGAATAGGCATCGTATAACACCACGAAAGGTTATTTTAAACAACAAAAGAATTCTTTTCGTTTTCTGATATTCATGAATCTGTGTAACGTTAGATTTTAATCAGGAAACCCGGTGTTGCAAATGTTTTCCCGAATTTAATGAACTTTTCAGAATTGTCTTTAAAAATGGAAGAGTGGCAAAGAACACGACAAATTTGTTTATTTGAATATTTGTATCATCTTAGAATAAGGTGTTGTTTGAAATAATTTACTTTTTTTGTTACTCTAACTCCTGCTTCTATTGTAATTGAGCAATAAATACTAAACTGACATTTAATTAATGTAAATAGAAATTCAAATATGTCATTTGCAACATTTTTCATTTGCTAATTACTGCACTTCATAAATCTTCTAAATGTATATAACGTAGTAAAAACAAATATTTTTCTGGTGATGGAATTTTAAATTCTGCGTATTATATCTGTAATTATATCCTCCTCCCATAAATGTAAAAAAAAGCATTTATTTCATTTATATATCCGTTGGATTTCAAAATCTTTTTATGTTGAATAAGAAGTGCTAAAAATAATTTTCTATTAGTTTCACATTTGAATATTTTATACAATCCCAGAATAAAACTTTATTATTAAAAGTGACGGGGGAGATATTCACTTTTTTTAATTATCATTTCTTTTTATGGTAGGTAAGCAAAAATTTGTAAGTGATCAATAAGTATACTAAATTAATAACGTTTTATTCAAGTAAGTAGAAATTGAAAAATGCCACTTGTAATCATTTTTCCATTTAATAATTACTGTACTTCATAAATTATAACGAAAAAACAAATATTTCTCTAATGATAATCATTTTAAATTCTGTTTTTTACATCTAATTATTTTCCATTTCCCCCAGCATACAATAATATATTTGATTCATTTATATCACCGTTGATGTACCAATCTTTTTATATTGAATACGAAAGACTAAAATACTTTTATATTAATTTTAATAAAAAAATTTATGAGCTAAAATAGAAAAAAACCCACATACTTCAACTTTTATAGTGAACTTTTAACTATCAATTATGCTACAGATTTATATAAACGAGTATAACATATTTAATTATTCAAAATTAATTGTTATAGAAAAAACCCTTTTTCCATTCTGCAGTAAATATTTAATAATCAATTATGCTATTAATTAGTATAAATTCGAATAACATATTTAATCATTCAGAATTTATTATATTTTTCATATTTATATTGTATTTTTCACCGCATAATTGCCTGAATGATATGTATTCTATGAAATTCAAATAAGAAATGAATATAACTAAATTACAATATAAATTTCTTTAAATATAGTTAAACGGTTCTTTTCTGTTCGCCGGATGCAAGCAAAAAGTTGTTCAATTAATGTAGAATTCCGCCAAATCTCTTACAGGTATTTTAAAATGAAATATCGCCGCCAAATTGCTTTGGCAATTTTTCCTTTCCGCCCGGCTAAGGAAAAGTAACCGTAGAACGCATTTCTTGGCTAAATCGTTAACACCAGCAAACACAAAACTTTCAGTAAATTTTCACTCTTCTTAGCATGAAAATTTAATTCAAATTTATTTCCTATGAAAGGCTTTATCTATTATTTTATTCTGCATTTTCTTTATAGACTTTTAATGATTGTTATTAATTTCAACTGAAAAAGCAATTAAAAAGTAGCAACTTTTAAAATTAAGTATAGCTAAATTAATAATTTTGGTGTGATGTAAAGTCTCTAAAATCACCGAATGACATTACTTGTTTTAAAAAATCATGCTATCTTATACATTTTGTTTGATATAAAATAGTGATTTTTTCATATCATTTTTTTTCTAACGACTTTCGAAGAAACAATTTTCCATTAAGTTCACATATTTCAGTTGAAGATCCTTTCATCGGCAATTTAATCTCAAATTTATAGCATAAGTTTAAACAACGACGAATATTTTAAATATTTTTCGAATTTTATAACTTATAAAATGAAAAAAAAACCTGTCTGGTTCGTCAAATTAACAAATGCAGTAACGGGATATTCAAGTGTCACATCAGAAAATAAAATAAAATGTTTCCACTCAAACTCTTTAAATTTTAAATAAGACAACTAAAAGATTTTATGAAAAAAGTTTAAAATTTTGAACTGTTATGCTGGAAAGCAAAAAGACTTGAAGCCAGTATTAATTTTTAATACATTATTACTGTTATTATTATAAAAGAGTTTAAGTAGATTGTTTTACCAAATTGATTGATTACTCCATTATAAAATATATATGCTTACCAACATCATCTAGAACCAAAACTTCTGAGAATGAGAAGTTGAAGGTTTAAATTATTATGTTTAAACTATACATATATTTTACAACACTGTAGGCATTAAACACTTTTATCAATATTGCATTGTTAAATATTGAATATTACAACATGGTCCAATATTGTTTATTGTTGCGTAACAGGAGCTTATTGTTGCGTAACAGAAAATTATTGTTATTGTTGCGCAACAGAAAATTATTGTTATTTTTTGCGCATTAATAATACATGATTGTTTCAAACAGTATAAATCAGCCTTATATTGTTGTATATTGAGTAATATAATAAGGACAATGTTCACGCGCATTTCTCCATCTCGTTCAATCACGTGACTCAATGCAATTACGTGTCACGAGCTGTATATATATATTTAAATATTGCTTATTGTTCACGCGCATTTTCTCCTTCTCGTTCAATCTCGTGACTCCATGCAATTACGTGTCGTGACCTGTATATATATTTATTACTGTGTTGTTCTAAAAAATTTTATAATTGTGTTTTAATAAAAGATGGTTGTTTTTTAAATTGGTGTGATTTCATTTGAGGAGTATTATTTTAGAGATCTTTAACCCAATGAAGATGTTATGAGGTCCGTCGATGTGTTGAGTGAAGAAATAACATTTGATAACAGACAATATAGTACATTGTTACGTAACAGGTTATGTTAAACGAAAAGAAAAAAAAATATTTATTAACAATGAGTCAGAAACAGTTTTTAAACAATTTTTCTTTAGTAAAAAAATACTAAAGAAATACTAATAATACTTGAAGGTTTCAACGATATAATAGTTTCAACAATTCAATACAATGTATAGCAATATAGCCTTATATTGTTGAATATCGAACAATATAATATTGCACATTGTTGCGAAAAAGGTTAAGTTAAATGAAAAGAAAAATTTTATTTTTTAGCAATTAGTTAGAAACAAGTTTTCACATAACTTTTCTTTAGTAGCAATAGAATAAATTAAAGGTACAGTTTAAATTACATAAGCAAGCATGTTGTCGATGACACTATGTTACTTAACCGCATCGACAGTTGCATAATTTGTGCAACGATTTAAGTCGATTAATTAGTTATAGAAAAAATAATCCACCGTGCAAGAGAGCTAAACCAATGCGGACATTTAACTTCAAATCCTATCAATCGTTCAAAATCAAAACTACAGTAAATAAAATATGTATTTAACAATATAATACAATTTATAGCAATAATGCCTTATATTGCTGATAATCAAACAGTAAAATATTGTACATTGTTTTAAAACAGGTTATGTTACAAAAAAAAAGAAAAACATTGTATTGTATGTATTGTTATGTGATATTCGTGAACGTTGTTTTAGTTTAACCCGGAAAAGGCTAAAAACCGCGTTTCTGGAGCATACACATTGTATTATATTATTGTAAACATTATAATATTATTTAAGTTTACATTAAGACAACTAACGAAATTTTGGTACTTACGCATTAGATCGTCGAAGCGATTGTAACTTATTGGCAACGACGGTTTTGTAACTCATTAGCAACGGATTCAAAGTTGGCGATAAACACACTTTCCTTCCTTTCTATCTATGTATTTACTTTAAAAAAAACTGTATACTTTTAGGTAAGATGAGTTTTCCAAAATTATTTAAACCCAAATCATTCTACAATTTTGTTATTTTGCTCAAAATTTAAACATTTAAGAAATAAACTACCGATACCATAATTTGTCAAATTTTAATTTAAGGCATACAAAAAAATTATGAATAATTTAATTAATCATAACTCAATATTTAAATTCAGATTTGTAGAAAAAAAAGAGAAATTGTTTTCAAATTAGCGTCTCCAAAACACAATCAAATACGCATAGATTTGACAACCTTTCAGAATGAAGTGAAAATCCCCTCCAATATTCCATATTGCCAAGGGCTAAATAAGGAACACATTAGCAAATTTCCAACTGTTTCACAATTTCTGAATTAACTAGGATTAAATCTTTCCACTTACCAGCATAAATTTGACTGGCACAAATTTAATGTAGAGGCGACCTTTACAAATCGAATTAACATTATTACCGGTTCTGTGTCATTATTGGCAGACAATTATGGATCTATGCAGAATAAGGACCTAATTTATTACCCACTGTGTTCATCTAAAATTAAAGAATTGGCATTTATGCAAATATCATATTCTGATTATTTAATCTCCTACATGGTAACAATTGATAAATTTACTTTATATCATATGCAGTTGAATGCAATTTTATTAAAATTCTATATAATATTTTATTCAGAGTTGCTAAGCAAATTTTTAATTAAATATCTGGAAATAAGTTTCAAAATTATCCATTACTGCTGGTGAATATTTGATCTTAAAAATCAGTAAAATAATTTAACAAATGGCAGAGATCTTCCAATAAAAATTAATCGCATTCTGTCCAATGAAAGTCTTATTTTTCTTCCACCTTCATGAAATTGTGAATTTTCGATAAAATCACAAATGGTTTGCTAGACATTGGCGATAAATATTTACAAAATATAGATTATTAGGTACTTGCATATTAGACTGTCGATCTTTATCACCAAATTTGAGGGCGTCGCCAATGAGTTGCTAAATCGCCAATAAAGACAAAAAACAGCCATTATTTAAAAACTTGTTCAAACCTTGTTTTTGGAATTCACTTATTTTTTGGCGATTCAAATTTTTCTGTATTCTACTTATAAAAATCAGTATAATTCATGTCCTATTTAGTAATAATAATTAGCACCTAATTTTAAACTATATCGTAAACCCTAAAACTCAATTAGTTTTGTTCACTATTACATGATTAAAACCATATTTATATTCCCCTCATAAAAAATCATGCGAATCCAATTATTATTTTTCATAAAAAGAAATTGCTTCAGCAAATGCCTGAAGACCAATACGAAGAAAATGGCGACAACTAGCGTGGGGAGGGAAACCACCTCATTCACAGCTTCTTTAAAGGCCCCTTTGCATTCGCATTAGAACTATTCTTTATGCTCATCTATTATGTGTTATGAGCATGAGGGGAATAGGAAGCAACGAAGAAAGGAAAAGAGATTCGAATAAATGAAGCGATAAACGACGTTGATGGAATATATACCACGGAGCCAATCAATCATCGATTCGAACATACGGGAGAGGGCCACACGAAAAAAAATGATAGCCCCTCCTTGGAGTCACGCACCGTTTCGTGTGATCCAAAGAGAACATGTTTTTCGTTTGATTAGAGCGTATATTAGTACAGTCCTCGGCTGAAATACGTACCTTGTTAATGAGAAAAGGGAGAGAGAAAGTATTCTAATTTTTTGGCTCTATTCCCTTGATCGATACAGATTTGGTTTGGGTGCCTATAACGGGAATTCGTTTATCCAGAACTTCCTGTATTTATGTTTCTGTGTTTGACGTTTTCTCTTTCTCTACAAAACGTTTTGTTTAGAAACGCAGATATGTAGATAATTTTCACCTCGGAAAAGGGCTACGATCCATTTACAGTACCACATTCCTATTTACAGTGCTTTCCTTCTGTTATCTTGGAAGGTGTTTAAGTTGTTGTTGTTAGTAGCAGTTACCATGACCAAGATTCGCCAAGACAGCAGTGAGTTTTAAGCAGAAAGGAGCGTCTCTTGTTTTAAAGTAGCGCCAACTAGGGCCGAGAGTACAACTTAGTCCCACACTCATCACAATTGTTCGCAAAGCCACTTATTACAGGAGGGGGGCACATTCATACACCTTATAGATAGAACTTGAAAAATAACCATACAAGAACCGGGAGGCTCATCTCTCGGAGAAGACGAGTTACCCTCATGGTAGGACGCCGGGAAGCATTAAAATAATCAATAATATTGTAATTTAATTTAACACAAGTATCCCTGGAGTATTCATCCATTATTAATATCTAAATAGAATGCAGAAATGGTTTGCTGGGGGAGGAAAACTTTAATATAAGTCTGTAGAAAAGCTTTCAATCTCTTATATACTTGGAAAATAGTGGCACAGTAAGTATAGAGCTTATTTGTCAATTATAATATTTTAGAATCTTAAAATTGGCTAAATTTTATCGATGCACTTTGATCTAGTTTTAAAAAAATACTATTAAATAATCAACCAGTTACTGGAATAGATGATTTTCCCCTTTACTTCACATTTATTAACCTCACTATTTTAAGCTACCGACATAGGGAAGGTTATAATAAAACTTGAGATTTAAGGGTCAGGAAATAGTCATCAGATTTAATAACAATTCTATGTAGCATGGTGTCTAACTAGTATTGAAGTAAATATTGTCAAATGTCTTAAAAATAATGATATATGAAATTTTGAGGCAGATGTTTTTATTCATACTTCTTTCTCGATATATTCTCATAGCTGAAAATTACCATGTGAATCTGCATAATAATATCATACTTATTCGTTTGAGATTCCTTTTCTGAGGTGAAGCAATGTGTAATCTTAGTACGTTTGACATAAAAATTTGCTTGTTTCTTTACTGTCACTAGCGGAGTGAGCATTGACAATGCCATTCATCAAAAAATCTCAATCAAGCCTCAAACATGAGCAGCTGAAGAGAGCTAATCCTAAATTATTTTTAACTATTTTTTAAACAAAACTTTTCAAAATCATCATTGAAAAAAGAGGTATATACTTCTACCATCTGGTTTCCAATTTAGTAGGTTCCAATAAGTGACAAATCTGTCCCTTAAACATCTAGTATTTTACTTTGCTTGACCAAGAAAATAAAGGACTCATATTCACCACTTCCAATTGTATATATATTTACCCTTTTAAAAATTCAATTTTCTATTATTGCAGGATATTAATAATTACTATAATTTTTATAGGTTTTTAACAATCCCATGATAATGTACCTAATAACTACTAGGTCTGTGATTTTTTAATATTCTTAATATGGCTTCCTTGGACAAAATTCTTAATCTCTCAGCAATGACAAAATTAAAACTCTCGCATCATCTGTATCAAACTACTCAGGTATGAAATAATCAAGTGCTAAGTGTGGGGGGGGGGACAACTTTCTATTCCATAAATTATTTGGAAAAAGGATTCTTTACATTTTTAAATCACTTTATTTTTTCAATTACACTTTATAACTTTCTGCTATCCTTTAAATCTCCTTAAAATCTATACAACCTTAACAATAGAATAAATTAAAGTATGTTTAAAATATAAAAAAAATTGAAGTAGTCATGGCTAATAGTCATGGTTGTGAGTATCAGGAGATCGAATTAACATTTTATAAATTTATAATCGGAAATTAAATACGTCAACATGTGTTTCAAAATGTTTTCATACAAAAATCCAGCACAATCCATCTGGAATAGTTTATGAATTCTTATTTTAGTCACTAAAACACACTATATTTGAACAGGAAGATTATCTGATGAGGTATTTATCATCTAATATTATGAATACTTCAGTAGTCAAAGGGTTTACAAAATTTTATTTTTTAATACATTAATTTTAATTAATTTACATTTAGTTGCCATTACATATTACAAAAAATGTTTTTTAATAGCATAGAAAATTAATACTATAGATTTTGACTGAAAAATATTAAATTCCAGCTTTATTTCATAATTATTTTGAATTATTAATGAGTTTTAGTGGTGTCTATGAATTTATAACTTTAATTAATTTTCTTTTCCATCTTATATCTGCATAATACTTTTAATCATTAAATATTGTAGAGTGAAGTATAATTTTTATTATATACGCAATTTTTATTAGGTCTTTTCTGGGGAATTTTTAAGGAAATATTAATCAAAACATAAAGACATTCCCAACAGAAAGGAAAAAAATTCTATTTAAAAGCTAAAAGGAACATTTAAATTCACATTCTGCGTTCTGAGAGAGAAAAGCAATTTAGTTAAATTAATGAAACGCAAAATGGGATAACATATTTATTTTGTAGTCAACATTTTAGACGTGCTGAAAGAAAAAAAATACGTTTCATTTTTTTCACACATGAGCTGCAAAATAATTTTCACGTCTGTCTCCTCTGAGGAGTTATTTTCATCCTAGACAGAAGCCCCTTAAGGTGTTAAGCAAAAATAAAGCAAATCTACTTCACATTTTTGAAGCGAGTTGCTACAATTTCATTATTAAGAATACATTTTCTTAAATAAATTTCTAGAAGGCTTGAAGTTCAGGAACCTTCTTAAAACTTCAGAAGTTGCCCCATGAGAAGGAAGCCAGAAGTTTGTAAACGTCTTTGTTTCACCTGGAGTTTTAAAAAAAACAACCTTGTGCCTGTGGATTTCACCTTTCTGAATAAAAATGCAATAAAGCAAGAAAAAAATTTTTAATTCCGGGTCTCTGCTTTCTGCGATGAAATTCCTCGAGAATATTTGGAAGGGACATTTCAAGTGAGGTTATTACATATTCTTTTTATGAAATATGCCTCTTTTGTATTTAAATATATTATTCAGGAGGATTGTAAAGCATATTGTTTAATATTTTAGCCTAATTAATTGAAATAAATAAAAAAATTAAATTACAAATGTTTATGCTCCTAATATTAATGATTAAATAGGAAATAATTCTTTGTAAAATAAGAATTCCAAATAGTAATTGAAAATGATTTTCATTCATTTCAAATCTATGGGATATATTCACGAGCCGGAAAAGGCTTAATTAACCTGACTACCAAAACAGCAACACTGGTGGGAAGCGTGGTTGAGGTCTAAGGGTCTTCACCAGTCCCAGTACAACCTTCCCCTAAGGAAGTAGTCCGTCATGAATGGGAGGAGTTAGGCGCTCCACTTTTTGTGTACCCAGAATTGTAGTTAAAGCCAACCAGCAAGCCAGAAGCTTCCCAACCTCAATTACAAGGGTCCCTCGTGGGTCCTAAAGGGATATAAAATTTATTTCTATCTTTTGACTTCCAGTGAATAGTTAATCAAGCCGATTTCCTTTAATAATAAAAACTGAGGCTATGAAGCTCTTTCTAATTTACTTAGATTTGATCCAAATCTATTAAGTTTAACACAATACTTTATTTTTGATGTAAACGTATCTTATCAATGGTTAGCCTTCTGATTTTTTTTTACATGTATAACATTTTCCGGAATAAGAATAGATAAACATGCAAGCAATGTAGTCGAATTTAGATTAGCTGTTGCAGATATAAGGAAACCTAATCAGTTCATGTATATACAGAATACAGTAATTTGTTTCACTACAATAAGCTTGAATTCCATTGAGCCTTATTTAGGAAGAAATCAACTAACGAAATGTAATGTCAGAAAAGAGATTTGTCAGTTTTACATGACAAGAACATCAAAAGGTGGTGAAATCCCATTAAATTCAATATTAAGTCATGAGGTTTACAGATATCAATTAAAGAATATGTTTAAATTAATGAAAATCTGTACATATAGTATTTAAACAAGCTATTTAAAAGAGAATCCGGGAAAATTCCTAAAGGAAATTTAACATGGCATTTGCATTCTGTATGAAATAACCACTATTGGACAATTAGATATTGAATGCCTTATTTAACGGCGATTGAATTTTTTCTGCTTTTAAAACATTTAGGCAGGTGCCGGAAAAAAAAAGTCAAACTCTCTTTCGCCGATGACAATGATTGTTTCCCCCCCCCCCAAAAAAAATGAAGCAAATGCTTTTCTTCTATTAAGTTTAACTTTATTAGCGTAGATTGTTGATCTCATATTCGTTCTGGTGTTAAATTATTCTGTTTTCGTAAATAAACAATTTGCAATGAAACTTTTACATTATTTCATGCTATTTATAAAGGAGAAAATACGGATGTAGTTTTGGATAAAAGGTTTTAATCAGATAAATTAAAAATTAATTGATGTCCTTAAAGTAAGAACGATCGTAATTTCAAGTTAGTCAGGTACCGTCCAAAGCAGAATCAAAATAGATCAAGTCCTCGAAATGAGAGAGGTGCTATTATACCAGTTTTATACGGACATCACTGCACACAGGTGTGGTGATATAAACGAGGTAAAAAATTGAATTATTCCCTGTATTGAGAAATGAAACTAACATGTACATATATATGAAAAGTATTATGTTAAAACCCAGATCTTTGTATTCATTAATGACAACATAGTATAATAACATTCAAGATATTTCATTATCTATAATAACGAAAGAGAAATTATAATTCAAATGCTTCAAGATGACTTATCTACTACTCACAAGGAATTATATTTATTATGCACTGAAAACGCATATGAATCTTTATATTCCTCTTAACAAGTCAATCACCCCAAATAAAATTCCAGTTTTATGGCGTTTTCACCTTTGTATCAAGATAACTAGTTTCCTTTTACGCCTTTCGCTGAAACGCATTTCCGGGTCTACCGCCTTCTGTATAATTATCCAATCCCCCTTTGCCAGAAGAAGGCCTCACCTGACGTTGGAGTCTGAATGATGGCAATAAAATAGGGAATCCATTCCGCTCAAAGAGACGCTCTCATTTCCTGCGGAAGACAACCCATAAACAACAGTTGCTGGCAAGCACCCTTTTCAGCAGCAAACAAACCCTCCAAGGACGAAATTTATCTCTGGTAACCAATACTAAGGACCCAGGGCCGTCGATACTGGGACTGAGATGGGGCATAAATCTCCACTCTGCGGCCATAGTCAGGCCGATCGGTCAGGGGAGAAAGCAATAAACAGCAGCAGAAAAGCAAATTCCTGCAAGGACACGACGGGGAGAGAGTGGCCTGGCTGAAATGACCATTCCAGAAATGGATCCCATTCGTTGTTGTTGTTGTTGTTCTTATTCACTTTTAGGTGAGGGAACAATGAAGGCGTGTGTCTGACTTGGAGCATTGAGTTAATTTAGGGTTATTTGTTGCCCGGATTTAGAATCTGGATGCATATGGAGTTTCAACCAAGTCTATGGACTTGAAAAATCGAATACAAAACCTGGACAACTTTCAGATGAACAGCAATAGCAAATGCCGCTGAAAGCCAGAGAAGTGTATTAAAATAGAATTTATTACGATTATTGCAATTTTGTATTTGTATTTTCATGCACATACTACCGTAAAAGAGATTGGCTAAAAAAGTTTAGTTTTTCTTTATCACCCATCCTCCCCATTTAGAAGTATTATCTGAGTATGTTATTATTGTATATTACTATATATACTATATATATTTGTATATGATGCTATATTTGAATAACACTAAGGTAGTTTCATTTTTAACAGCTGTCAGATAACCAGTACGACCCTTGGCCTATCGAACCATTCTTTTCAAACTTCTACAACCTACCAGGGGGATTTAAGTACACAAGACCTTCTTCAACTGCAATTCTTCAGTGGATTTGAATTTTGAACGATGAACACTCCGTCATTGAATTTAAGATTTTAATACCGAGTTATCAGAATAGCAAATTTTCGAGAAAAGGTTTTTTCAAACAGAATACCTCAACTTTTCGTTTATATCAAAACAAGAATGCATAAAAAATGAATATTCTTTAAAAAAATTCGAAATATTTTTCCACATCTAAAAATTTTGATGATACTAGAAGTCAGCTAACTATACTAAAGCATATCTGAGATGCTCATAAACGCACTTAACATTGTAGAAGTCAGTACTGTTGTTGAAAACGTCAAATTTTCACGCCAAATAAAAAAGTACAAAATCAAAAATTTTAAAAAAATGGCAAATTGTACAATTTTGTCATAACTTTTGATACTGTAAACTTATAAAATATGTCCTAACATGTAATATTTTGAATTACTAGAAAAGTTGAATAAAATAACAATCACTGTCTATTTAAACAAATCTGTGAATTTGTCTATTTATGAGTTATTATAAAAATGTACTCGAAACACATTTAAGAGCAAGAAATAAGTGATATTTCTTAATTAAGAAATAATTCATTGGATAAATAACATAATTGATGAGTAAGCATGAATATTAAAAAAAAAACAAATTATTCAAGAAATGTTTATTTTTTATGCTTATTTCATTCACCTTTATATTTATTCATTCAAGTTTTAGATAAATTTAGTTTAATATTCAGTTCAAGTACATAATAAAACTGCCTCCAATTCTTTTAGAAAAGTTTCATTATCGTTTGTACCTTCTGACCGAAAGGTTTCGAATGGAATAGGGGCGTGTACCGATCTGTCATGGAGTGAAATATCCCACTTTGTGCGAAGTAAAATATTTCAACATAAAAAAGAAGAAACTTGCGAAAAATAACTTATTCATAAACTTTTACAACATTTTTAGTTAATATCATACTCTTGTTCTTCGAATCTGCTTCATTTTTTAAAATTAAAAATAACGTTTTTAACCTGCATTTTAAGACTATTTTTCCTTTTATTCTAAAGTTCTATTCTTTTAATTTACAATATGCTTGTGTTCTTTACTATACAATCAATTTAAATAATTGTCATATATAAGATAACCCACGGAACTATTTTGTTTTGCCATCATTTCATTCTTCTGTTGTCCCATTGTAGGATATGCATCAAAGCGAGAATAGTTAAAGGTTAGATAATTTCCCAGAGGACGATAATTTTAATTAACACAGCATTCCAGATCAACGCCATCTGTCGAGCTTTCGAAACATCGACACAATTAATATTCAGACAAAGGCCTACTAATCCCCGTTCGATAAGGATGTTTCGTGCTCTCTAATTTCTTGTTTGTCGTAAAATGCACTTTTTTTTAAAAAAAATTGTAACGTTCTTTTACAGGGAATTGCCTAACTTTCTTTTTCTTTCATGTCTCCATATTTTAATTCCGTTTCTATTTTCCTGTAAATACTCCCCCTTATAAACTTTTCCCTTTAACTTCAAATAAAATCTTTAATTTTTTAAAGAAGTTTCTTCACGTTTCATTTACATTATTTTGGGGTGAAACTAAATCCATAAATGTTTTTAAAAAATAAATAAAACTTGCCACTAAAATTCTTGGTATCTGAAGAGATTTTTTTGAAAGATTTGATGAGACTCCCACATATATATATAGCTTTAAAGTTAGTAATGTAATCTAACTAAAGATATCTATTTATCATTTAATGCACCCATTCGATCAGTATGCAGAAAAATCAATATTAAAATATGCATATAACTAGAAGCACAATGTCTTATTATTTTAAAAAATTCAAATATTTAAACATTTCATTTATCCACTATTTCAATGTAATTGTATTGCATTACGATTTTGTATAAAATAGCCCTTTTCTTTGTTATTACGCATATTAAATATCATTAAAAGCTTCTTATTTATTTTTCATGCGTATTATACCCCCCCCCCTCTCAGAAATGGAAACATTGACCGTAAATCAGTACATTTCACAACTTGTTCACATCACGTTCTTGAATATTTTCTAACAAAAAAATTATAATCTTTTTCCATAATTACGTAAGACCGCACAATGCGCTTTTAAAAACTCCAACCTTTCACAGCAACAATATTAATTTTTTAAATTATACAGTAAATAAAAGTGGATTAAGATTTTCATTTTCATTTCCACAAAAAAGAATATTTTCCAAAAGCTTTAATGGCAAATGATAAAGAAAAATTATCTGTCCATTAACAGACAACCAAATAGTTAAAATTGTCGACAGAAATATTTTCAAACTAATCTGTTCAGTAATTGCCGAATGAGTTGGTTTTCTGTATCAAGAAATTTACATTTACGGTTATATTAAGAGAGGATAAAAAAAGTGTAATTCTCGAAACAAAACTGGTTTTATTGCTTCATTGTAAATACGATATATACTGAATGATTCTAAAAACAAAAGACATAAACTTCATTAGGCTAATGCAAAGTCCATTATTCCGTGTATCATTGGCAAATAGCAAATAATCTACACACACAGAAAAAAAGAACTCATTACTCGGGAAAATAAATAAGTTATTCAACAACCAACGTCTCCCAACTTTATCAAACAAAAACATAAAAAGAAGAGTCATTCATCAACAATAAATATAAGAATAAGCGAATCCCATCTTCATTACGAAACTATAAACTTCTGCTCCATAAAAGACCGGCAAAAAACAACAGTTGCAGATAATAATAATAAGCAAAAACTGCAGCAGCGGGAAGCTGATAGCGCCAAAAGAACGCAGACTCACCATACTCCAACAGTCCCTGTGTACTTTGAAAGGGCCCCCTTCCCTTTTCTTCCTAAATATTAGTCATTAGCCAAACGTCCTATTAAACGTTATGTATTTTTTTCTGCGTCATCACTTATTCTCCAAGTAAAGATAAAAGAAAGGCCCATTATACCACAATCGTGCGTGCACATTCTTTCTGTATGGGAGGGTGGGAAGTAAAATGAAATAAAAAAAGAAGAAAGTACCACTACTTGTGCTGTCACCACACCCCAGACAACACTCCCCCCCCCCAACACACACGCGCTTTTTACCCTTGTGTTTTCTCGCAGTTGATGATGCAAGGCCAATGTGTACGACTAGATTACGACTACCCCTTCTTTGATGGTCCGTGACTGTCAACATCTGACAGGGATCTGTCAGATGATTACCGGTCTAAGTCGGATTATTTCTGTCTAATTCGTGATTATGTTTGAGGATAATTAGTGTTGTTCTAGTTGTTTTTCCTTTAAATATGTCGGTAAGGCAAAAATGGTTCCAATTGGCTGTTGCTGGATTCCTAAAAATATATAGAAACATGTCTACGTCTTTTCCATTCATCTTATTCCATTTCTATGCAACATGATATGGTTATGTTCTACAAAATGCATAGGCTTTTTTATATGAAATATAAGAACTACTTAAGTACGTTGTATATTTCCCCCCAAGATCTTCAATTAACATAATGACTTTGTCATTTATTAGAATGACAAATGGATTTTAAAAATCATAAATAAAAGGCCATGATAATACTATTATTTAAATGTTTGTGTATTCTGTCATCTCACAAATATTAATTAAACTAATAATAAAAGAAAAACATTAAAAACCTTTAATTCAAAACACTTACATGAACATTTAAATTATACATCTGAGACAAATAGGTAACGAATTTCCAATTTTGTCGATTAATCATTTAACAATGCATAGATCTCTCAAGAAATATAGTAAAATATCTTAGCATTCTTCATCATTTCTTGCTTTATGTTGTTGTTGTTTTTGCATTAGGCTTAAATATTAGAATTAAATATTTTTTTTTTATTTAATTCTAAAACATGTCAGATTTTCCATTTTACAGTAACATATTTCATGAATATTCATTTCTATTCAAATATGTACCTAAATGTATTAAATGTATGTATATGTACCTAAATGTATTAAATGTATGTATATGTACCAAAATGTATTAAATGTATGTATATGTACATAAATGTATTAAATGCATGTATATGTACCTAAATGTATTAAATGTATGTATATGTACCTAAATGTATTAAATGCGTGTATTAAATAATTTCCTCTGATTATATTATTTGACTTAACTAAGCTCCCGAATTTTACCTGTTCTATAATGTTGGTATTAAAAATATCAGAAAAAATGAAAATTTTGTATTAAAAATAAACTTTGATTATTAAGCTAGCACAGAAACTTGCATTTATATATTTTCTGTCATGAACCTTAAATTTTGAGTATCTGCATGGATCACACCTCTATTTCAGGATATGCATGAAATTTACAAGCTCACTTTAGGAGAAGCTTCTTGTTTTAAAAACTGCAGTAACTCCCACATTGGCTTTATTATTTTAGAAATATAGAATACTATATTTTTATATATATGTTATACATTATTATATTATAATATATTTTATGTGCTATATAAATATATTTATATGTTATATATTTTATATTTGTATACATATGTTTGTAGAGCAACACAGGGGCACCATATATAGATGTATAAGTACATATTTATGTTCTTTCTTAAATCATGTTAGTTGTTGCAAATGACTTTTGAAACTTATGTTTGTCAACATGATATGTACACACTCAATTGTCATTTGTTTTATTTTGCAGTGCTGAGGGAAACAGGTAATGGATTTTGTGCTTTTGTAGTGTTATAATGGCTATATAACTTAAAGTAATGAATAAACTTTGTTTATTAATTGTTTTTCTGTTAGAAATAAAATTAAGTAGGGCTATTTAACGTAAATCTCTGTTTATGGATCAGGATATCCTGGTTGGTAGACCATTGAAGTATTCCTTAAGTTGCGAGTTCAAG
This sequence comes from Argiope argentata, assembly GCA_026289955.1. Taxonomy (NCBI): domain Eukaryota; kingdom Metazoa; phylum Arthropoda; class Arachnida; order Araneae; family Araneidae; genus Argiope; species Argiope argentata. The sequence goes on from JAOUZG010000498.1 coordinate 1,755,365, forward strand.
CCTCACCGGCCGAAGACTCTCCGAGTGTGTGTGGCTTGTGCTCGTTAAATCTGTCGTGAAAACAAAATCCTTCATGTCCAGAGTAATAATACTAGAGGTACTGGGTCAGAGGTGATCGTTCTCTGTTCCAGATCTAAATTACGATATGTGGTTGAATGAATGAAATGGATGAATGAAGTCCGCCCCATAAAAAAGGTTTTGTGATATGTGTGAGCTAGAAGTCAGGTTTTGCCCTTGGGTGCTAAATATTCCAATCTAAATATTCCAATTCATACGTATGCAAGCTCCATATTTATCTCTAGACTTGTTTCATAACATTTAAAACGCGTGCACTTCTCTGATAGATATTGATAGTTTATCGCAAATTAATTACCTGCTTTAGCAAGAGTTGTGAAAACTTTTGAATGTTATTTAGTAAATCATTATAAGCAATGCACTCCACCTAAAAGAAGAATATCCAATTTTCGTTGAAGGTTAATTGCTGAAATATGAAAAAAAAATTGATTTTCAGAGGGAAGATGTTATTATAAAATAGCTATTTAAAAATAATTAATATTTTTTCCAACTAACCTTGATTTAATATTATGATTTGATTATTTTCCATTAGAATAAAATGCGTTTAACACCTAAAAAGATTAAGAATTCTAATAACTTCGAATACTTGCTCTAAAAGATGATATAGAAGCATTAATTGAACAGTTTAACTTAGATAAATAATACTGAAGCGATTTTTAATGCATGTCGAAAGATTTCTTTTAGAGTTTCAGTCTTAAAACTGGAGTAACAAAACCCTTCAAAAATCATCCGTCCAAAAAGGAAAACCACTTCACATACTGTTGAAAGATTTTAGAAATGATCCGATTTTTTTTTCACTTAAACTACATGAAGGTATATATGTGACAACCAGATCCCTAGTTCGATTTATTTCAATTTTGAATTTCTTTTTTTGTGTGTGTGTTCTGAAAGTATTTGTAACAGTGTAATAAATAATTAAAAGGCAAAGAGACTGTTTATTTGACACATGGGTCAACAGAAATAGATACTTAGATACAAAACAGTTTACTTAACTAATATTTTAAAGTAATAATCTGTTTTTAAAGTAATAATCTGTTTAGTTTACAGATGATAGTTTTCTTTCTTTGAATGAATATTTATATACATTATAGAAAGGGTAACTGGGAAAGCCAAATTCATTTTAAAATAAACATTGAAATTTATCATAACAGAGACAATTTAACACGAGAAATGAGCCTATTATCAAAAATTAAACTTCTGTTACTGCCATGGAAAAGATTAACTGGACAGATATTTACTAAAAATAGAAGATTAAACTCTTAATATTTCAAACTTGAAAGCAACAAAATGATGGATCAACATTAAGAGAAAGAAATATGAATTTCATTCTATGTTTGAGAAAACATATCACTTTCCAGACGTTTGCGTTTAGGTTTTTATCACCAGAAGGAAAGAGGAAATATTGAAACACATAGCATAAAATAGCATACTTATTATTTTATGATACGATTCTGGTTTGTTTTTCAAATGTCTAGAATTAATAGCAATCTAAAATTATGTTAATTAGGTAAAACAATTATTTGGTAACAGAAAAGGGAAAAAATCGTGTGATAAATGCTTATTGTCTTCCATGGAAATTTCAGTCAGATAACAATTAGATAAATAGATAACAAATTTAATTTAATAACAATTTGGATAACAAATTCAATTAATTTTAATCTCAATGAAAATTAATTTAAAAAATATTGAACATGCATTTAAAAGAATTTCAAGTTTTTGAAGGGATCTTAAAAAACTTATATAATAGTTTCATTATAAATATAATAAAATGTCATTCCTGAAGAAATTAAGGTTATTCCTGAATTTTGATGTAGTACGACAAAGCAGAGTTACTGTTTAGTTATAAAAGTAAATTCTCATCTTTAGTTTCCTAAAAGCCAATGTGATATTCATTTACATTAATATTTCAGTCATAGTAAACGTATGTAGGTACTATTATTAAACTTATAAAACTGAACTTTTACCTGTTTTTTTTGTAGATTATTCAATATTTTTCTTGTACTGATATCATTTAAGATTATTTTCTTATTCAATACATTTATATAAATTTCAATATTAAATTACTTTATCGTATTGTTAAAATAAAAAATATTAATTAATTTTTTTACTGTACTTTCTTTGTATGTTTTAAGACCAACAACTTACGTATATTTAGACTCATTCATAAATTTCTATTTATAATTTCCTTTTTGTTTAAATGTGCACATATATTTCTCAGATAAGTTATTTGATAAAAATATTCTAAAAAAATCAATCCAGATATAAACGTTATTTCACTAAAACTGACACTTTCACATACTCTAGTTAGCTGCATCCATTTAGCATACAGATAGTAAACAACTGTTGGCAAATGGATTCAAAACTAAATGCTGTAAAAGCTCAAAAATAAGATTTAACCAAACGCGATCATAATGTGACATGAATCCAAAATGCTAAAAGAAATTTGCGAACCAAAAACTTGAACATAAAATCCATTATTCTAATTGCTCAACTGACAGAAATCTAAAGGCAATATCCGATTTTATGATATATGCCTCGCTTACGTTTTATGTGTTTTTACTTTTAACTCATGAATATATACAAATCATGAATATGATCAACATTTTACACTGAATCACCAAGTGTCTTTTGTTTTTGTTTATCTCTAACATTAAATGGATTGATTATCATATGAATGTATTTTTCAGGTTGATTGACAGCAGCTTTTCAAAACAGGATTTGTCATGAAAATTGGTTAACTAACAAAATATATTACACAAACGTGTTTGGGAAAAATCATTAAATGGTTGCGTTGGTAAACATGAATAATTTATTTCCTAAAGTAGCGATAAATAAAAAATTAAAACACGTTTATTTATATTTTCCTCAACAATTTCTCACTCAAACAGCGTAGGTCTATGCATATTAGAAATCCGTAAAAAAATCAATGATTCGTTATGAAAAAAAAGAAATCTGGGATCGCAAATTCCAGGTTATCTTGTGTCAAAATTATTAATTTTAAGTCATCATTTATCTTAATTAATTTAAGTCATTAAGTAATTTAACTCAGTTTGAAAGAATCACGAGAATTACATATTAGTCTCTATGATTATATATATAT
>JAOUZG010000498.1:1758639-1791211 GCA_026289955.1 Argiope argentata
ATATATATATATATATATATATATATATATATATATATATATATATGGTATTTATTTAACTTTTATTTTGAATTTTTCTAGCTGGCAAACAGTTTTTGAGATCGACCAATTTTGAGATAGGAAAAAAAAATGTTTTTTTAAACACCGACGGTTGCGTAATCCATAGTCTTGTAATTGTTTCACACCGGTTTAAACTGGTCAAAAGACTTAAATTAATTAAGACAATTCCTAATTTAGAGAATGAATGATTTGGATATCAAGTAGCAATTTTGGTTTACGATAAATCTCCAAATTAACAATCCTGCATCTTGTGATAGCCTTAAAAGAGAAACTTGATGCTCCAAAAGTAAAAAATTGCCATGCATTTGAGGTTTCAAAAACCGCCAACTAAAACATTATCATGTTCGTGCATGATAAAATGTTAAGCCTATTCCGACACTCTCACTACAGACTTAAAACTGCACCAATTTAATTATCTTATATCCCTTTGTGTCGCAATATTTTAGCTTTAATTACTTTTTTTGACAATCACTTGAAATTTTTTGATGAAAAATGCATAGCATTTAAAATTTAAATTGAATAATTTCAACTTTAGCACCATTAAGATAGTATGATGTAAACATTCATGCTACAAGGGAATTATTTACGATTTCTTAAGGGGTGGTGAACACTATTATTCACTTTTAAAAATTATTCATTTACGGTTATGACATTTTTTATACAAATACATTAAAATATAAAATAACAAATTTCTTTAAAAAATTTATTAAAATGAAAAATACTTGCTCAAAAAGTTATATATATAATTCAACATATTCAAGCATACTTAATTTTTTATATTTTTTTCTAATATTTTCCCTTATTACTCAATACAAAATCCTACATAGTTTTATTTGGAATAAAATTATGTAAGATTTCGTATTTCCAATTAAATTCTAATTTTTTAGAAATATTTTTATGCACACTTATTACATTTTCATAAGATTTTTTTCTGAACCAAAATTGACTATTATTTATCTTAAAATCCCAGAATTTTATCAGAAAATCTGAGTGCATATATTAGCACTTAACTGAAATCTTTAATATCAGTTATACTTTATTTCCTCAACATATAAGACGCCTAAAAAATTCAAAGATATTTAAATCTAACTATAATACCATTTTAAGCACATTTTAGTGACTTTTCTTTTTCCTCCAGGTCTTTTAAATATTCATTTCATCGAATAATGCATTTAACAATACTATTTTAAGTGAATTTAAACATTTATTTTGATGGGAAAATGATAAAAACCAAATTTAAATTTTTTTGTCCTTTTTTGTTTTATTTCAATGCCCACTGTACGCTTCTAAAGATAGTTTATATTCTTATAAAATTTTCAAAATATTTTTATTGTGACGCTACGCTTTATTTATAAATCACGTAATGGGATAGAATTGTTTGCGTATTATTTTTTTTTACAAAATTTATTCCATATTCCGTCGATTGTCTCTTTTGGAAATAATAGATTTCTTGAATTTAATCATGATGTCTGATTTGTTTATTCTCTAAACCCGATTTCAAGATACTATTTAACATAAATGATTTCTCTAACTTACCTATTTAAAATTCCACTCAATAAAAGACTAATTGATATTTTTTAAGCGTCTTAAGATAAAAAAACGCATCAACAGAAATTGATATTCATTAATATTTTTTAAATTCTTGAGGTATAAAAGAAAGCCTCAACAGAAATTGATATTCATAGTAATTCTTCCTCTTAACAGTAACTGTTTATCTATAGCAAAATGTGATCTTATATTTTTGCTGAAAATATTATAGGAAGATCAAAAGTTACTGAAAAAGAATATCGGTAATATAACAGGAGTTTCCTATTCCTAATTCATGTCTAATAAAGAAATAAAAATCATTGCAGAAGAGTGCTTTCTTTAAAATTACTTATTAATACACAAAGATAAAAAGTTACTTGAAGTGAAAGTATAGTTACATAGCCCCTAATGCTTCATTTATTCGGCATCAGGCGAGCTGGACATCTAAATTACTGTGCATTTGGCACAAACATGCCAAAGCAAAAACTTTACGACTTCCATAAATATTTTATATTCCTTTCCGATCCATTATCTAAATGCTTGATGACTAATTACGCTCAAAGATATTGTATAAACGCCGCTCTTTAATTTTGTGTCAACGCACTAAAATATTTAAAATGCTTTTAACCACATTAATTTCATTAAATGGGTTGCGAAAATGAATGGGTGGTCGTTTCAATGTCTGAATAAGCACAAAAGATAAGTTATGGCATTCGAAAATGCTGCTTTGACTTGAATTCCTTTACTCCGCAGAAGAATTAGGATGGCAGTCCATTTTGAGACCGCATTTGGCAAGTAGCCTTGTGGTAATTTGATGAGGTCTTTGGTAGGCTATTCTGTGTACATTTCTTTCACCATTTCCTGTAATGGGCATAAAAAGGTTCGCTTGCGGATGATGTACAGAGATGAACATCCCATCCTTGGCTTCATTTGCTCTAAGCCGATTTGCATTCTGACTCCCCTTCGAATGAGGGACATTCAATCTTTTTTTTTCTTCTTTTTATTTGGCTGAAGCTCTTCAAGGAAAACTTGCCATTGATGTGACCAGTCTGAATGTTGATGTTCTATTCAGAAATGGGTTGTTTCTCTTGACGTACTGGTCCATTTCAGCTGATATAGCTAATTGTCAGTTGAATAATCATTATTTTTAATGATGATTGTTGTCCGCATATTAATCCCGAACAAAAATGACAGGAAATGATTCAAATTTGTTTAATAAATAATACCAGTGGTTAGTCGAATTTTATTCGTATTATATATTGTTTGATAACAGAGAAATTTGAAAATGAGCTATTTATTTAAAAATGTTGAATAATATAAGCACAATAAGTCAAAAGAAGTTGTTTTCACGAAACATTCTCGCATATCTTTTTATAAAGGTGCTATTTTTCTCACCATTTCCGCATGGAAATCAGAAACTTGAACAAAATTCTGAACTACGTGAGTATCCATGTATTTATTTACTCACATTTGTTAATTTTTTGTTCTATATTATAATAAGGAAAAATGCTTTTATTCACAAATTTTATTAGCGAATAATATAACACGGGTTATATTGTTAATAACTGTAAGTCAGAGGATTATTATCATGCGATGTTTATCAATTAATGGCTGAGACGAGGTTAATATGTATTTTATATGGGTTTTTTTCAGACATATTAAAATAAAAATTTGACACATCACAAAGATTTTATTGACAAAATGGATGCTAAATTTCATTTATTTGTCATGCCATTTTTGAGTCTTTGCACTTACATACTTAAAAAGATCGACATACCAACACATGGCCAAAGTATTGACAGAGTTTGGTTCCAAAATTGATAGAAACTTACATTTGATGTGGTAAATCTTATTCGTCGTGTTCCCGTTGTCTTAACATTACCGTGTTAAGTGACATTCAAATAGCTCTTCTTGACACACATTTTATACAAAATAGAATATAAATGTACAAATTTGATGTAAAATCTCAATATTAAATTCCATTTGTCTTATTAAAATTGATTTTGATGTATTTTCCTAGATATATAGACAAAACTACTTCTAAAAGTACTATTTTTGGACAGCTAGGTCTTTAAACGTGGAGGTTTGCCGGAAGCTACAATGCTTACGTTCTTCAGAAGGTTCAATACTTTCTCTAATCATTTTATGATTAAAACTATTACAAAAAGTATAAACAATTTCTGTTTGTACGCTGAGTAGTTAAAATTAAGCTGACGGTGAGTAAGAACCACCGATAGCTTTGTTTCTACTTAATGTATCCCAGTCAAATTTTGCATATTTGCTTTACTGGAACTAAGATTTCTCTCGAAAAAAAAACCAATTTTAAATTTTTCAAATAGATTGTGTCACGTAAAGGAAAGGTACTTACACATTATGCATTCCAACTTTATCGCCAAATTTAAAGTCATCGCCAATAAGCTACTAAACTGTCAATAATGACAATCCGGCAATAGTGTAACCCGTTGATCTTTATCGCCAAAAAAGTTACTAAGCCTTTGGTGATCATTGGAGAAGACGGTATAATATGTAAGTACCGACGGAAATAGAGATAGAAGCTAAAAAAATCGGATATTTTAATTATTTGCACATGTGTGTGCTCTGTGCATGTTTTATTGATCAATAACTTGCTGAAAGCGTATCACCGCACTGTAAGCGGCGTCAAGCGACTTTTCATTTGAAATTCAGGAGACATTTCAATCCAAACCCACTTTATTTATCGCTGATCTGTGATAAATGCGATTATTGGAAAAAAAACCTAATCCCAGAGATCACAAAGATTTATATCTAGTTACTGTACTAGCAGATAAGTGGAAATGTGCCTAGGATATTTCGATAATCTGAGAAGTGAGTTTGAATCTCTTATTTTACATGTTTATCGTATGAGAAAATGCATCGTATTGTATTAAAACTAGTGTCCAAGCATATTCATTGCCTTAGAGCTGGAACAACACGATCATCTAGAAGTCTGTTGTATCATTCACTAGAAATTTACTCCTAAAAAAAGTGTTCACAGTGACTTCTTCAAAGAAGTAAAATGAATCCTCTGGGAATGTACGGGCAGCCACAAAGCCATGAGATTTGATAAAAAAAAATACATACGATATTTCTGGATATTCACAGCACCATTTAAATCAAATGAGCCTCGTATACAAATGATGAAAAAATACGTCATTCTTCAGTAGATTGAAATTGAGAATTGCTTAATTCTCTGCAGTAGGAAAATTTATGTTTTAAATGAAATCAAAATTAAGTGATGTGACATTCTTAAACATCATGAAAAATATAAACAGTGATTGGTTTCTAAGCATAGAAATAATGAACAAATGACCTTCATGCTATTGTAAAAGAAGGGAAAACGATTAGAATTTAACAAAAATATTCTGAAGAATTACGTATCTATGCATATAAAATACAACTATTTTGTATAATTAAAAAAATAATTAACATTTTAGAAACAATTTAGAATATTTAGAACAAATGAATACCGAATTAACGAAGATAAGTAATTAATAAAAAACATTTTAATTTTTAAAAAATGAAATATAGTTTACATTTTTAAAAAATTAAATTCTAATAATGATAAAATACTAATTAATTTCAAATTTTTATTTAGTTAATTAATTAAAATTTTAATTACATAAATTATTTAAAATTTAAAATTTAATTCAACTAAGTAATTAAATAATTTTTTTTAGAAATTTATTACAAGGTATATATTTAAATCCACCTCAGCATAACTTTATAGAATTCGTCAACATGAGCTCAACTGCATTTCTTCGGAATACCAATGTACGAACACATTAGCAAATGTTAACTTTCATTATTATTTTCATGCTTTAATTCCTGAATGAAGAAATTATTTAATTATAATTTAATCCAAAATAAGTATTAAATCTCTTAATTTAAACTGAAATTAATAAAAAGCTTTGAACTATTTCTCACATTAATCATTGGATAAGATGCAAGTTATTTTAAGCAAGATAAATTTTAAGCATATTTTTTTTCTATTTTGTATGAAATCTAAAAAGGCAAGAACAATATTTCATTTTGGCATTCATTTGAATTTTGCTTGATAAATGGTTCCTTTTATTCATCTCTAATGTCCAAAAATTAATTCCGATTTTTTTTCACGTGAGAAGAATGCATCTCTATTAAGTTGCCGTTCTACAGTGGGACATTTGCCAATTTTGCGAAAAAATTTTATTGCAAAAAAAGAGCAGAAACGAGACGAAAACTAAATAAATTACACCTTTTAATGCAAATATCAGGAAAATGATTTAGTTTTTAAGAAAAGTGCTTGATTTTCCTTTGTGTGCGGGTTAGAATCATTAAAAGAAATTCTAATTATCTAAGAGGAAAAAAAGGATAAGTAAGCGAAATAAATGAATTATAGATGTACGTAAGGAATTGGGGGACATCATTCAAAGATAATCCACTGTAGCCCATCAAAGGGGCAATTTCATATAAACGCTCCCCCCTTTCTTTTACTCGACCCACTCATCCCAAAAATCGCGAGCGAATGAAAATAATATAAAAAAGTAGGAATTTATTTAAAATGATATTAATTTTCTAGGAAAAAGTTTTGTATTAAAAAGATTCCAGATAGGAAAAAGGGAAAAAATAATAAAAATTCTGAAGGAAGATTGATCAAAAAATAAATTGGGACATTTTTCTCTCCTTCTTCTAGCTCGTTTTCCTTAATGGCCACTAACAACAAAGGGGATGAAAATTAAAACGGAGAGTAGAAAAAGAAAAGGAAAAAAAGAAAGAATAGAAAATAATAATTTTTAGTAAAAAGAGAATAAGAGAGAGGATGAGAAAAAAAAATGGAGCACGGTCATTTGGCATTCTGACAGGAAAATTCTCAGGAATGAAGATAACAGTACTGAGGTGTTTGGTTAGCGGGGTTTCTATTAATTAAAAACCGCCTGTGAACACCCTCGTGGGACAAAGAGAGACTCTCCGGGAAAAAAATTGCGGGTAATAGAGGACGTATTAGAGGACTCCACGGAGGAAATGTTCCTCTGTCGTAGCTATCCATTTCATAAGAGCATTGAATTTAGCCAAAGACGATTATGATTTCGGGCTATTTTGATTCATGTCCATGATTTCACAAAGGAATTTTTTTTCTCGAAATAACAATACATATTTTAATGGTGTCATTTATTTTAAGTCCTCTTTTTTTTAAAAATAAAACCCTACTTTCTGGACTCCCATAAGGCATTTTAATAATTTTTATTTCCCAAAAGCACAGACAGAATAGGATCTACATTATCCGATATAAATGGGAAGACATTTGCCGGTTAAGTGAAAATGTCTTTAAATTAAAAAAAGCATCTTTGTATTATTAAGGATTTACTTTAGATGTATTTGGAAAAAAAATTATCCACCTTAGTGATTTTTTCCTTGAAAGCTTGGAAATTGTAAAGGATCTGATTACAAAATTCAGTTGCCAATATTTCTGAGAATGATTTCTCGAATAGCAATTTTATCGAGTAGCAATGCATAATTTAATTGTTATTTTCATCACTATAATTTAAAAATATTTTAATACATGAATATAATGCTAAAATGCATAATGATTAAAAGTATAATGATTTAATGATACATATACATATGACTCATTGTTTACTGTCTCTTTACAATATCCAATTGGTAATATTTGTGAGAATAATATTTCGAGTAGCAATTTTATCGAGTAGCAATGCATAATTTTAATGTTATTTTCATCACTCTACTTTAAAAACACAATACTTAGCACATACATATAATGCTACAATGTATAATGATTTAGTGATACACATACATATAATAATACTTATAAGAGGACTCATTGTTTCTCAAAGATAAAATAGAATATGATATCAGTTATCCTCCGCCATAAAATTAGGAATATAACTGCGGAATGAGTAAAAATGTCGGATAAGGAGGATAAGGAGTAGCAATGCATAATTTTATTGTTATTTTCATCACTCTAATTTAAAAACACAATATTTAGCACATGAGTAATGATACAAAGTATAGTGATTTAATTATATTTATTATATTTAGAAAACCAACAACATATGCAGAGACCAAGTCGGTAATATTTATAATACTCATCATAAACGCCTATAAATCTCACTCTTTATTTGAATCTTAAAAAAAAAATAATAACAATTCCTCTTGCGAGTACTACTATTATTGTTTCCCGATAAGCCACGATCTTAATTTTAGTTTTTATGGATGCATGTATCTAAATTTTGGGTTTTTTTTTTGTTTATTAGAGAACTTATTTATATCTTCGGATTTCGTTTCTTATTATAGATAAGTACATAATTATTAGATTTCCAATGTCTTCAATTTCGCATTAAAGCACTACCAAGTTTCTCGATATGTTAGATTACATAGGCACTGTTCGACTATATAGATTACTTGAGGATTCTGGGCTACTATTGGTACAATTTTATAATTAATAAATCAATTTTTTTAATCAAATTTAAATTCAAAAGTTTAAAATATTTGTGTATGGAAACGCTAATCACATTTGACAGGGAAAATATAAGGCTTCAAAATATTAAAAATAAAATAAGATTTATAATTATGATTCCTGCAAAATTTCTAATATTTATTGGCAAAGAAAAAAATAATAATTAAGATATTCTGACAGAAAAATATTTAAAATTAATAAATCTTTTAGTGGATTTCTATAAAAACTTAGATTTAAAAATAATTCCATACTCATAAAATAATTTAGTGAAATGTAATGTCACGCATAAGAGACTGTTCTTCACTGGCCCAGCTCATAACACAGAACAATATCTGTACAATCTATATCGAAAATTTTATTTTCGGATTTCATCGGATTATCTGCATTTTCATAATGACTCTCCAAAATCAAAATAACTATGAAATTACCAGATCATAATTACACATTGCTATTTTTACGAAATAATGTTATAAAAAACATTGATTTTTCTGAAATTATACCATTTATTACAGCAAATGTGCAAAATCAGAAATTTCATTTTTAAAAAAACGGGAAAAAATTTGATTATAGCAATTTTACTAAAATTTTTATTATCCTTGTGGCATTGTAAATGTTGTATCTTGTAATAAAATCTACAATCCAATTTGAAATTCTAGATAGTAAAATTTATTGAAAATGGCGTATAAAATATATTATGAATAATTTAGTCCGATATACATCTTTTATAATAATACATTCATACATGAATCATTTTCTCTGAGCTTCATGACGATTTGATATTAAAATTTAAATAATATAAGAGGTGACGATATATTATTAATGGAAGAAAATTGAATAATTCTTACCGTATTTCATGCTCATAAGAAATTCATATCTTTCAAAGGAGAATATTTGATACTTTGTAACAAGTAAAAAGTCCAAAAATTAATATTTATATAAAAAAAACTGCAGAAGCAATACAGTTATGATCTCATCAAAAGTTTTTGTGCAACGACATATCCAATATTTAAATAAAGAGCAAATTACCTCGCGATGAACGATTAAAAGATTATTGAAGATTATATAGCTGAAAATTGTCTGCCTTCAGTGCTTAGATATTTTTCAGGGAACATTGATCATACTCGGTTTTAATTAAATTTCTTATTCTTAATTTCTTATTCATGACTTATTAAAGTAATATGAGCATAAATTATCATAGATTTATACTCATATTACAAAAAGGTAATTTTGTAAATTATACTCATAAAACAAAATAGATAATTTTGTAATTTGTACTCACATTCCAAAATAGGTAATTTTGTAATTTGTACTCACATTCCAAAATAGGTAATTTTGTTAATTATACTCATAATACAAAATAGATAATTTTGTAATTTGTACTCACATTCCAAAATAGGTAATTTTGTTAATTATACTCATATTACAAAATAGGCTATACTATTTTGATAGCTATGCTTACATTTACTATGTATATGGTCATTTTTCCATAATGGGTTCAATAACTAATATATAGCGATATTAAAAGAATAATTATAATTTAAACTAGTAATATCTCTGGTATACGTTGTCACTTGTGGAACTGGATTTTCATTGATTCGCCATGTAAATTGAGCAAGTGCTAAACATATAACCTCTCGCCATCTGTTTTGAACAGTACCAGAAACTTAGTCTCAAATATCTTTAATGCAAACAATGAAAGTGGTTTGAATTTTAATGAAACAAAAAAAGTGTTTTATTAAAATTCATTCAAAAAGTATTTCTAAGAGATTATAAAAAATATTAAAAAAACGAGAAATGGCTTGAATATTAGTAGAAATAAAATATTTTGAAATTTAAATCTGAATATTTTTTTTATTCTGTAACATTTTCGGAAGTTATTACAGATGATCTTCCAATTCTTTCCCATTTTTAATTAACAAAAAGATTAATAAAATATCATAAAATGTTGCTTCGAGTTGCAAATCACATTCCTTTTTTCAAGGATTATCTGTGTTGAATTTGGTATCTGTGAGTCATCATTACACATGGAATCCGGAAAATATTGAATGAAAGGAATTTGAACTCTAAAGAAAGATAAAAAATAAAAAGGAATGTCATTCAAATAAAAAGTCTGTATATGCATTACAAATTATGAAGATATGTCTAATGTAAATCTATGTTGTTGTTGTTGTTTGCCCCAATTGGCCAGCATTGCTAGGCCTGGTCCATGACTGGATGGGGAAATATTGCAGCTTCTGTTAGCCACAAGGACCAGAGCACCTAGAAAAACGTAGAGCACCGAATTAGCTCCACCACACACATTCGCTTGCACAGTCCCATTTTACAGGGGGAGTGGCGCACTCACTGTACACAGAAGAACAACCATGCCCTAACCGGGACTCAAACCCGGGACTCCCAGAACACGAGGAAGACGCACTATCTCTATACCAGAAATCCAGCAATGGAAATATATAGAGTGATTTGATTTAGATTTTATTAAAGAACTGATTTAGAATTTTTAAAATTTGTCTTGATTTACAAATGCATAAATAATTCATAATAATTTCACTTATCACCCAGAGCTCAAGAAATATACGAGTCAATTCAAAAAAATAATTTTATTTACAGAAAAGCAGGCAATTTTGCTCAATTTCAAAGGTTTCCTCGTCTATTATACAAATCCGGGTTTATAGCTAAAGTTGTTTTCATAAATACATAATTATTTCAAAAAATTTAAATTGCAAACATGAAATCAATTTAACATTTCTCAGAAGGTCAATTATTGTGCGAATCAATTCATCTTGTTAGCAAATTACAGTGCAAAATCTTTACTTTCTGACATAAAACTTACTTGAACGAAAACAGTAGTTTTCAGTAGTTATGAGAAATATAAGTTATGATATAGGAGAGTTAAAGAACAGCAATGTATAATATTTCTTTAACAGTTCCATTTTTAAATCGTCTTTGATGTTGTCTTTCCTTTTCTCTTCTCTGCAGTCTCTTACTTGTCTTAACTATTGTCCATGCTATGCCCAAATTGAAATAGATGACAAAGCTTAGCTGTTTTAAAAGAAACTACAACTTTTGGCACCGTTGCCAAATGTATTTTATTGGCAGCCCCTTTCAATATCATTCTCTATTACTTTTTGTGTTAGTGATCTCCCCTTTAAATTTAGTTTTGCTTTTTGTCACATTGTAGCTGTAGGTTTTTAGGTACTACCTCTCAGAAAAAATGAGCAATTTTAAAAGATATTAAAAATGTTTTCATTATATTTGATGTATAATTTACCCTCTTTCATCAAGCAATCATACCTGACTGATTGCTTAAATTAATAATGAAGTAAAAATTTTAATTTCAAAGAAATCGTATGAACGAATCGAAAGTAATTTATAGTGAAAAAGCTACATCATTGATAAAAAAAAGCAAATCTATAAAATAAAAATAATTATTAGTTTCAAACTTTTTAGTTATTAATGATTTTATGATTATTTTCCTACGTCATGTTACGAATGTTCACATTTGATATATGGGGAAATCGTAGTCTATGATGATCCAAAAATCAGTTTAATTAAACGCAAATGAATGACTAAAATTTACCAGGCATATTTCAGTAAATTATATCTAGTTCCAATATTCTAACGAATTTATAATATTGTTTCCTTGCTTGCACAGTTAGCACCAAAGTCAATAATAGAGTTTGACATATATCTCAAACTTTGGCTAGTTTGGCAACAAAAAACGGAGAACGTAAAATATTCGAGTCACTTGGCATTAATTCCATTAGGAAAAGAATTCTGCTGTTTGTACAAGAAACTGTTCTAGAAAAAAAATTGAGATTAGTAAATATTCAGCAGTTGAGTAGAGCTCAGTACAGTAGCTAAGCGAAGTCCCTCATTTTGGAATACATATAACCAGCGAGCAATCTATAAGAGCTTCAGTATTTGTGACTGTTTAGTAGCCACTTACTTCCTGTTTATTGTAAATATTTTTAAAGTACTGCTTTGCATACGTTTCGTCTGCATTTCGTTATATGTGTTTCGTATAGAATAAACTTTGTTCTTCTGCATAGCAGATTTCATTTTAATCTTATTCATAATACATTATTATGTTTGAAATTCATATCAAAAGCCATACAGAATTCTAAATTTCAGCGGCTTTAAAAAAAACATGTATTAGTCGATTTCCCTTTTCAGGAATGTTAAATTGTTAAAGTGCTATATATGTCCCATCATAGTTCCAATTACATCAGACATTTAAATTGAGCTAAAATGTTACAAACCAATCATCACAAAAATTATCCCACCAATAATGAATCCCTCACAAATTCAGATCAATATATGAAATGTATAAAAGGGTGGTTTTTATTTCTACCCATCTTTTCCAGCTTCACATTTTCAATATTCTCCTTTCAAGGCAGGTTAAAACTCTTAAATCAAACTTAAGGATGAATAAATAATGATAATAATAATAAAGAAACTTGCCCTTTTAGCCACATACTTCAAACTGTTTTGAGCTGATTCATTGGAAACGACTTTTATTTCTTTACAGAGGGTAACTACGAGAGCTCTTAAAATGCTCTTGTCAGTAACACAAAAGCGGCAACGTGTGACAAGTAATTGATTTTTTTTTTTTTTGAAAAAAAGAAGCAGAGGAAAAAGAAATAAAGAAGCAGAGCGTTTTGTTTCGCTTTTTTCAGCCACTTATTTAAAAGGAAATGACAAGTACTTTACTTCTAAGACATGAATGGCTTACTTGCTTTTTACAACGGCGCTTTCTTTTAGAATCGAAATCTGGTTTCGACAAACTTTGGGATTTTTTTTAATGACTTTCTTTTGCCGACTACTCACTTTTAACTTATAAATCAAATATGAATATTCCTTTGACGTTGACCCCTTTTAACGTAAATTAGGTCTGACGCTTTTTGGTAAAATGTTACGATTCCTGGAAGAAGGTATTTTTCTTGTTTTTAAATCGATGTGAAAGAAAATTCTATTTTTTTAAATTCAAATGATAAAAGGACTATCGCCTAATTAAAATGAGATAAAACTGCATTAAGGAAAATATATTTATTTTTAGTCAGTTCTTATCGGTTCTGTAATTTTTTTGGAAATATGTTTAATGGATCTTTGTCGATTGATTCAAGTAAATATTTTTTTAACATTTTTTTTTACTTTTTAATAATTGATTTATTATATGTAAGTCAAATTTTAAATAAAATAAATATTAATACTGAATATTACATTGAATATTGAATACATATTAATATTTAAGCTGCTAAATATACTATAAACACACACACACACTATATATAAGCTTATTTATTTTATGAATCTTGGCAACAGATTTAATGATTTGGACCAAACTGTATATTTAGAAAAGGTTTTACTTTTTTAATTTAACTGTATCAGTGCTTTTCCTGAAAATCGTGATTTAACAATTTTTTTTTATAAATAAACTATTAGAATTTGTTTTCTATCTACCCACCGGAGGAAAATGTTATATTGCACCATCTCAGACAAGATTTCACCATAATAAAACTGATCGAAATTTCAAAAGTATTAATAATTATAGATAAACTGTAAAGTGAATACTATAATATAGAGTATTGTATTGTAATGCATGTAATACTATACTATGACCATTGTTTAACATGTTATCTATGTTAAACTAAGTGCATTCCTGAATTTTTTTATTTAAATTTTCAATTCATATGTAGTTAAGATTTTAAAAAAATATTCATATGTAATCCGTGTGTGTTTCGTCTCAATACATTTTCTCGCAAAAGACATGATTTTACAAAAGAAAAATATATGCCTGGTAGCTCTCATTCTTCTAGATATTGAAAAATTTATTCAACAATTAGTAACAATATGAAAATAAATTGAAAAATATAAATACAAAGTGTAATGTGTGGGGTTTCTTTTGTGTGAACATTAGAGTCAACAGTGATGACATCCAGTTTTAGTCCCAAAATTTTATTAACATATAGATATGGGACACAGCACACACGTTAAACAAACATTCGAAAAGTATACAATACTATCCCATCAGCTATCTATTTGGTCAGTCTTAGACCCAAATTTATCTCAACTTTCTCGCTTCATCAGACCTGCATTTCGAACTCCGATCCCAACTCACGTCCTCCTTCTTCGTTCGTCAATCCCGGAATGCCCCGTGCTAACCCTCGGATTTGTCAAAGCATTCCTCCTTCGCTTTGCAATCCATCTGTCATCGAATATCTGGTTGATTTCTGTCTATACTTAACCCTTTTTCCCTCCACGTTCCTGTGTATCGCCACAAAAAGGGTTGATATGCGAGGTGAGAAGGGTTGCCAAAATTGGCGGACCTTACACAAAAATTGAAAACAACCGCCATCTTCATGAAGAATGTTGTACAATAACGAAAATTGCGCAAGTAAATCTAATTATGAGAGGTATGAATAACCATCAATATAGGAAAGGATATCAACATCTATAAAATTGAAAGAGAATTTAAGCAAGCACCCATTAAAATTTTGTAAATGTTCCTATTCGGGAATACCTAATTGATTGGAATGCTTTAATAAGTTGTGCAGATGCATATTTTATTGCTAAAAGGATGTCGTGCGCTATCTGCCTGTCCCAAGAAATCGAATCGCACCTTCAAATGTTTGCCGATCGTGCCAACTAATGTATAGTCGAGTTTATGTGGTTTCGAACTTCATGATTAATGCGAATGGCCATTTCTCACTCCATTTCTGATGTCACCGTTTCCCTCATTGGGAAAAATATCGGGACAAGAAAATACTACGGCAGTTTTCACAGTTTTGACATTTCTGCATTTCTGAATTAAGTATGAAATCGCACTGAATGCATTTTATTATAAAACCTTATTAATTAGTTAATTACTTGTATTAAGTAGAATGAAAATGAAACTCTCAAAGGCAACCCTTATTCTTAATGAACAAGTTAAAATCGAAATTGATTTTTTTTACCAAAAAAAGAGTCTTTATAGCCGAAGACCATTAAGGTATGTGCCTACCTTCGGAGAAATACTTAAATTTTCTAGAAACAAAAGATGTTTTTATTTAAAATGGACCATAAAACTTTACATTTAAATGCAATTTAAAAAAATAATATCATTAATTTTGGAAATATTTGTAATTTTGAGTCAAATTTTAGTGAAAAATTGCACTTACGGTAAAGGTCCTACCAAAATTTCTAATTTATATAGCTCAATAATATTTATGAATGACATAAATAATACCCTTATATGTGTTATGAACTAAAAACTTTGCAATATTTAGAAAAGTATTTGAAATATTTGAAATTTTGTGTCAAAACTCATTTAAAAAAAAGACATGTTTTTATTACAAAAAAAGCAATGAAATTTTTAAAAATGAAAATAGAAATTAGATTTTAGTTCATAACACAGATAATACATATTTACACATTTTCTCAAAATTTCATTTCAAAATCTTAAAAAGAATTTTTTTGGTGATATTTAGCGTAAAACAAAATATTGATAAACACAGTTTTCCGGAAAACACATTTAAAGATTTTATTGCACCATAAAAACTTTTTTACTGTTTTTTTATTCTCAAAATTCACCATATTTGTATGTTAATCCCTCTTTAACCTCATTTTTAACTAATTTTGATTTTTTTTAGCTTTCAGCTTTTTTCTAGTCAATTTAGTGGAGGGCAATGATTGACGCTTTGATTTTTTAATGCGTTCATTATCGATTCCCATATAGAGTTTTAAGGTCAGAGGATTAATTGGAATTGTCAAATGTTTAAAAATAGGCAATAGTCCTTTATATCCAGAATTAAATAGTATTGTTGCCATATAAGCCCCTAAAAACAAAGTTTCCTACTCCACAAAATGTTCTTTAGGTAAAATTGACCACAAGACATTGTTAAAGCTTTCATTATTGTTTTGCGTCGTACCATTTAAGCATTTTTTTAATAATTCTCTGTCACAGAGTTCTAAATACGTGGATTTCACAGCTTTCATGACAAAACTAGGAAGACCTGGTGACTTTTCTGAATATTTTTTCCATTGCTTATAGCTTGCTGATATCGACACCAGCTGTCACGCCTTCTGGACACTGCCCATGCATCAAATTTCTACTGCTAGAACAGCAGTGAAAGAAAGCAGCTATGACAGCAGATTGCATTTTTGCAATATCTCCAACATTACTGCGGATGGCAATTCCATAGTAATTTTGGAGTTTATCGATGAATTTATCCGTTAATTTTCCTTTTCCACCGAGTCCTTTGATTTTCTTTTTTAGTTTTCTCAGTCTTGATCCTACTCTTTTCTGAACATGTCCTATACATTCAAGTTTTGTAACACTGTCTTTTCCATAAGCATCTTTCACTTTAAAAATAAGCCTTAGAGTCACCATCACCAAAATATTCAGTGTATTGCAAATGTCGTTTCAATGCTGAACGTTCAAAAATTCTGTATGCCCCAACACCTTCCATATTATCTGATGACCCTTTGTAGTTAGAGCATTCATGGTCACTAATAATTTTTTGTTCACACATTCTGCAGTATTGGGTCATCACTTCTAAATCCAAATTTTTTCCAATATATATGGATATAGCAGAAACACAGCCATTTAGTGACATATGGCCTCTACGTTGCCATGTACCATCTATAGAAACACCACAGGTTGTGCTTTTTTTTTCAAATTCTGTACTTCTTTAGATGCAGCTTTTAGATTTTCTTCACAACAGTACTTCACTGATTCTAATAGTTTCACTTCATGAGTTCTAAAAGTTTGTTTAGACACATATGGCAAATTTAATGTGCCCAGCAATTTCTTCCCAGAAGAAAATCCTCTACCAATTAATCTTAATGCCAATACCAATAAAGTATTTATAGAAGAACTTTTACTTATTTTGGGGGTTGATGTGAATCCAGCCATAAATCCACAATCACAATGTAATGTAAAATTAGAGCAAAGACCTTCTTTGGAACATTCAGTCAATTTCACACCAGTTCCAAAGCAATGAGGGCAAGGAAGAATTGCAAACATTTGAATTAGAGTTTGTATATCGATTATCCTTTTACCATTTAACTCCTGAACGTTCGATTTCAGCACGTCAGCAGTTTCCAAGGTCTTCAGCTTTGCTACACTTGCAGTAGACTCATGATTTTTAGGCTTGGCATTACTGTACCTATTTCCATAAAAGGTACGTTTTTTAGACGCTTTAGATCGAGCTTTCGGCATTTTTATACGATAAAAACTGGAATTTAACTTTGAAACAGGAAAAATAAGAAGAATTGGGCTAAAATTGTGAAGAAATCAATTGCACACAAGAAAAAAGCTTCTGAATTGTGCGTGTAAACAAGCTACAAATGATAATAGTATTGCCGTTCAGTTACTAAAACTTAAATAAAAAAACTGCTGCCAGATTTTAAAAGAATAGTTAAAAATGAAAAAAGGAACGTTTATTTATATTTTAAAAACAGATTTTGACATTTTTACCGCTTAAAAGTTACAAAATAATCGCATAAACGTTTTGTTTACATTTTTGCGTCCCTTTAAATTCCCACTTCCGGCTGCAAAAAGTCACCTTCCGGTTTATTAATTAGGCTGTAACTTTGCTTCTAATTAACGTAAGAACAAAAATGAAACAGTTTTAGAATCTTAAATGTTTGGGCTATAAAATGAGCACATAATAAAAAATTCGATAATTTTCATGAAAACGTGTATTTTAGGGTAGGCGCATACCTTAACTAGGCTTTCATTAAAAAATATCTGAACATTTCTTTTTCTTACTGACACTGGGAAACAATATTACCATCTAATAACAATATAAAAACAACATTTTCTACAAGGAAAAATAGAAAAAAAGAAAAGAAAAAAGAATGACAGTTCTCAGATCACTCAAAGCAAAAACTTACATCCAGCTAGAATTAGCAAAAATATAGAAATGGTAGCAAGTAGCAAAAATGACATATGCTGTAGAAATTTCAAGATGGTCTCGTCTGCAAATAGATTTATGGCCAAAATTACTGTATTTCAGCATCAAATTTGTTGATTTTTTTAAAACAAAATGTATGAGTTCTTAAAACCGAAAGCTTTTAATTAGGCTTTAATTAAAAAATATCAGTAAAACTGTACTTTTTTACTGTAAGATGAATTGCACAGGAAAATAATCTTACAGATTCATTACAATATATTTATAAAAAGAAACTTTTTCTTCAAGGAAAAATAAGAAATAAAAAAAAAATTACAGTTATCAGATTACTCAAAGCAAAAACTTACTACCAACTAACAACTGCGTTAAAATATGAATTAGCAAAAATATAGTGCTTGTAATAAGAAGCAGAAATAGCATATAGTATAGAATTTTCAAGATGGCCTTTAACTAGGCATTAATTAAAAAATATCTGTAAATCTGTCTTTTATACTGTAAGATGAATTGTACAGGGAAATATTCTTACAGACTCATAACAATATAAAAACAAACTTGTTCAACAGGGAAAGATGAGAAAAAAATAAAAGAAAAATGGCAGATCTCTAATTACTCGTAGCAAAAACGTACATCCAGCTAATAAATCTTAAAATATTAATTAGAAAAAATATAGTAATGGTAGTAAGTAGCAAAAATGGCATATAGAATAGAATTTTCAAGATGGTCTTGTCTGAAAATATATATATTGCTGAAATTCCGGTATTTCTGCATCAAGTTTGTTGAATTTTTTTAACAAAATGCATGAGTCCTGAAAGCCAAATACCATTAACTAGGTATTAATTAAAAAATATCTGTGAATGTCTCCTTTTTACTGTCAGATGAATGGCACAGAAAAGCAATCTTACCGATTCCTAGCAATATAAAGAAAGAACTTTTCCTACTAGGGAAGATGAGAAAAAATTAATGAAAATGAAAATGGCAGATTTCTAATTACTCGAAACAAAAACTTACTTCCATCTAACAGCTCTCTTAAAATATGAATTAGCAAAAATTTAGTAATGGTAGTAGGTAACAAAAATGGCATAAAGTATAGAATTTTTAAGATGGTCTCGCCTGCAAATAGATACATAGCCAAATTTCCCGTATTTCTGTATCAAATTTGTTGAATTTTTTAACAAAATGCATGAATCCTTAAAGTCGAAAGCCTTTAACTAGACATTAATTAAAAAAATATCTGTAAATCTGTCTTATTTACTGTAAGATGATTTGCACAGGGAAAAAATCTTACAGACTCATAACAGCATAAAAGCAAACTTGTTCTACGAGGAAAGATGAGAAAAAATTGACAGATCTCTAATTACTCGTAGCAAAAACGTACATCCAGCTAATAACTCTCCTAAAATATGAATTAGCAAAATTCATTAAAAGAAGACTCCTGCTAACTAAACCGGAAGTATTGCCATGTTTCCAACTTCGCGCACAGTCGCAAAACTTCCGCCGGCCTTCAATAATAAATGAGACGCAATCATCAGAATATGGACTCCCATTTCTCGTTTCAAATGAAGAATCAATCTTTACAAGCGCATGCTTCTCTATTCCTGATCATCAATAAAGAAACTAATCTAAAAGCAGAGGTACTCTAAAAAGCCAATAAAAGTTTTTACTTTTAGTTGTTACCACATCCAGCTTATTGACCGAAGAGGCACGTTGCAGACACAAAAAAATTACGTACTTAATGACTAAAGGGCAGAATAGGAAAGGTTTTTCCCCCCTTCTCTGTAGTTCTCTAAGTTAGAGGACTAGCTTTACTGTTTCAAAGCGGAGGAGAGGAGAAGGGGAAGCGATATCGAAATAAAAATCTATTATTTGTGACTTGTAAAGACAAGTTCACTTTTTTATCATTTTAGTTAAAATTTCAGACAATTGAGTTTCCTTGTAAGCGTTCAAATCTAGGCCAATCCCATTTGTTCTTCTACGTAAAGAGGCTATTGATATTGATTAGGGGGCAACTGCTCATTTACATGAGCTTTGTTTTAGAAGGCAATGACTGAGCATCGGACAATTGTTTTAAGGTAATTGTTATTGCGAACAAGAAGACCTCTGATTTTATTTTGGATTTAAACATTTGGCTGGCGGTAAAGATATACCTGCTTCTTCGATCTACTCTAACTACTTTTCTTTAATAATTAGCGTTTTAGGCAGCGCTAACATAAAACCAAATTCTATATTAAACATAATTCTCAGATTATCAAATATACTGTTTATTTAGAAGCACGTTGTCACGTCAATATGAAATATTTTGTTTATTTACAGTTCTCTGGTGAACAGGAAACTATAAACAAATTGGTCGAATGTTTGAATAAATTTTTGAACACGTCCCCCTAATGTGTAATAGCTTTTTCATTTGAGTAAATTTTTAAAAATACTTGAAATGCATTTTACAATAATATATTTCGTTATTTAAATCAGACTCGTTTTCATCGCTGATAATAATATTCACTTCTATAGTCCCTTTTCGATGATCAAAAATGTGTTCATTCAGGTTATTTGTCTATACTGAGCAGGTATAAAAAAAAAGATTTTAATAAAAAATATATATTGTTTTTACTCTTACATCTTAATCTAAGATTTAAAATCAAACAATATAATAAATATTTATTGATCTCATACTTTTGTAGTATTGCTCCTCATTACTCTGATACAATTGGATAAATAAATGTGTAATACAATGAAAGTAATACACTAAAAAAATAGTGATGAAACTGAAATGAATACTAAAAAAAATAGTGATGAAACTGAAATGAATACTGAAAAAAATAGTGAAATACTGTTAAAAAATAGTGAAATACTGAAAAAAATAGTGATGAAACTGAAATGAATACTGAAAAAAATAGTGAAATACTGTTAAAAATAGTGAAATACTGTTAAAAATAGTGAAATACTGAAAAAAATAGTGAATGAGTATTATACAATTTTATGTTTAATAAGTTTTAACATCACAAAAATGTCAGCAATACAATTAGCAAGTCTAATACAGTGTGACTGAAAACATTTGGCAGCGAATCCAT
Organism: Argiope argentata; assembly: GCA_026289955.1. Classification (NCBI taxonomy): domain Eukaryota; kingdom Metazoa; phylum Arthropoda; class Arachnida; order Araneae; family Araneidae; genus Argiope; species Argiope argentata. The sequence goes on from JAOUZG010000498.1 coordinate 1,779,654, forward strand.
TAAGACCTAATTATATGAAATGCATAACTGAAATTATTAGTAAATCATTAACCTTGAAAGCAATAACTCTTTTAGCGATAGATAAATGCAATTTTTGTATGCGTTTTTACAACAAATTTGTAGATTCTTACCAAATTTTTAATGAAAATTATTTCAAGTAAATAGGTTTTTCCGACTGATAGAATATATAATAGGATAACTACAAAACTAAATAACTAAACATAAAAAAAAACTTTTAAGATATAGACATTATAAAATTAGGAGCCAAATCCGACAACCGTCTGCCTGTCTGTATTTTCACAAGCTTGTAAACGCGATAACGTAAATGTATGCAATTTAGTATACGTTCTCATGCCTTTTGTTGAAGTTTAGTATCCTATTTCGGTTTTAAGTAGATAGAAAAAAATGTATCTCCAATATACATTTGTTTTCCGTTACTTGCGTATTAACTGCATTCCCAGCTATTAATCGACAGAGGTGGTATACACATAAGCACTTTCGTAACTATTTTTCTCTATGTAATGCGTTTAATAATAAATAAATACATTTATTAACCCCTTAACCGGTTTAAATTCCTTACTATCTAATAAGATGACACCTTCTATTTCGGGGATATTTTGTTATTTTGATTCAAATGGAAATCCATGGAATACTTGGTTTATCTACCTATTTAAAGTCATTTTACTACTGAATTATAATTGTTATGAATGATTTATTTTTTGTTTACAACTATCAAAATTCGATAAATCGATGCACGTACGGCGTACGGGCAAACCGGTTAAGGGGTTAAAAGTACATGAAAATGTTTGGAGGAAACCTCTTCTGCGAGTTGTAATCAAGCTAAGATCTTGAAATATTACTATATGTTGTATTATGTATTACTATAAGTTTTCCAATGAAAGACATATACTATATGCTTTATGTATATTACTATATGCTTTCCAATGAAAGACAAAAAAAAAATGCACGAGAGTTTGGAAACTCAATTTGTGTCCGTCCCCTGCGGGCTTTAAAGAGGCGCAACGCGCTGTCAATCTCCAGTAAGCACGCCTGGTTACAAGCCTCGTGCGATGTTCGGTCTGTTTAGATGCTGGAGGAGAGCCAAAAAACGCCTCTTCGCCTCCCGGATTAGCGCACCTCCATCCACCTCCACTCTTTGGCTCTTTTCTGCTTCTTTTTTTCATCATTCACTAACTACGCCGGAAATGCTTCTCCGTTCGCGTGTTGTAAGAACCATTTGTTATGCTAAAGTTTCGTGGCTTTGAAGGTGAGCTTGGAATTAAGGACTGCAAGTGTTAAGTTTGAGGAGGGAGTACTCTCTTCTATTTCTTCTTTTTTTTATTGTGGGTCTTCTCTCTGGGTGTTATCAAAATAAATATGCAAATGTATTCTCAACTCGACGATCGATGTCATTTTGACGTCGAAATGAAAATCGTCGAAAGAGGTTGAGAAATGTTTGACATTTTCACCCTCATCACAAAATTTCATTTCTGGGGATGAATTTTTTTTTTTTTTTTTTTTTTGGAATGTGAGGTTTCGGAATCATGGTTTGGAGTACGGAAGCAATTCTAAAAGTTCGAAAAAATTGTTTTTGTTCTTGAACAGTGTTGGCACCAAAGTTCGATATATTATTATGTAATGCAGTTAGATATATTATTATGTATTGTAGTTAGATATAATATTATGTATTGAAGTTAGATATAATATTATGTATTGTAGTTAGATATATTATTATGTATTGTAGTTAGATAGATTATTATGTATTGTAGTTAGATAGATTATTATGTATTGTAGTTAGATAGATTATTATGTATTGTAGTTAGATAGATTATTATGTATTATAGTTAGATAGAGTATAATGTATTATAGTTAGATAGATTATTATGTATTATAGTTAGATATATTATTATGTATTGCAGTTAGATATATTATTATGTATTGCAGTTAGATATATCATTATGTATTGTAGTTAGATATATTATTATGTATTGTAGTTAGATATATCATTATGTATTGTAGTTAGATATATTATTATGTATTGTAGTAATATATATTATTATGTATTGTAGTTAGATATATTATTACGTATTGTAGTTAGATATATTATTACGTATTGTAGTTAGATATATTATTATGTGTTGTAGTTAGAATTTAGATATTGTATTATGTATTCTTTATTGAATTAACTTATTTTTATTAAATAAATTTCGAGCAATAAAAATTCTTTTTCAATTAAAGAATATCTACATTTCTAATCACCTTTTGTAAATTTAAGAATTATTTTGATTAAAGAAAAATTATTTAAATGATATTTATTTTTTCCCTGTTTTTTTGTGTTGATAAAGTTGGTTTTATTTAGATTATCTACACATGCTATTTTGTAAGCTAATAAATACAAATATAAACTTCTAGTCAAGAAGAAAAATAATATTTAAATAATTAAAATATTTTTTTTTCAAAATTAAAACTTTTAAAGGAAAAAAAAACATTAATTTTTTATAGATATATGTATTTCATGTATTATCTTCTTATACTTTAATTAACTTTTCTGGACTTAACTAGTTATATTATTTATAGAATAATAAAAAATTATCACAAGAAACACTATAAATGCAATGGAAAATCCCATAATTTGAAAATGGTGTGTAAGAAGGATGTTTGGAAATTTAAAAGAAAAAATATATTACTAAAAAAATACTTACAATTTAATTCATGAAAAAATTACTATTCTTGTGCATAAGGCATATACTGAATTTTACGATTTTTATGAATCTGAAATCTATATGATACTTTAGGTATATTTGTAAAAAAATATAAAATGTCTGACTTATATAAAGAATTTCAATACATCAATTATGTGCTTAAACTAATTGCTTTACCTAAAGCTATTGGTTTAGTTTTTCTATTAACTATTTTGGAACATCTTAAGCTGCTTGAAATTGTCAATAAATTTGAATAAGTCATTAAATAAACTCAAATTTTAAAATACGCTTGAGTTAAGAACGAGTTAAGTTGATTTAAGAATCTAATTATTACGAAATATAATAATCGAATGAAAGTTTTTGCTCAACTATCTGATTTCGTACTTTTTATACAAAATGATAACAAAATTATTTGAGCTACGTTGGTATTTTATACAAAATTTATCTAATTTATTTATCTAATAAGTTTATATAATTGATCTTCAACTGCTTTTTATTGCAAAAATATTGTTAGTGGCCAAATATTCAGCTACTAAAGTATACGTATATTAAATTGTATATCCGAAGTTAATTTAACATTTAACTTTCGTTAATTAAATCGATAATTGAATCCTTCATCAATCGTTTAGCGGTCATAAAATATTATTCTGTTGTAATATTGATTCTGTGCTATCTGAGTGTTTCATAAACTATTAGTCTAAAAAATTAACTTATAAAGGATTTTATAAAATGAATAAGATTAAAACCCGACTAGTAAGAATTATTAATTGGATAGCACATAAAAGATAAAGAAATATATATAAATTTGCAACTGAAGAGGTAGCACAAATTTCTCACAAAAGTATATAAGTTGCAACGACAAGAAATATAATTATGGTAAAAGACAATTACACCAAATGTAAACCGTAACCAGCATTTGGAGGTAGTCAAAATTGTATGCAATTTGTTTCCAATGGCGAGAATTAAACCTAATTCGGGACTCAGAAGCAGTTCTGCTCATATTCCGAACCAACAATTTGATAACAATGGAAATATTAATTGCTTTATGAAATTATGGAGTTTTTTATCGATTGCCATTTCTCACAAAAGTAAGGAAAGTAATGTACAATGCTTTGAAATCTAATTACAGCAAAATCAAATTACGCGTGATACAATACAGATTCCCTACTTGTAATACGCCTAGTATTTCGATGTAGTCAACAGTGTTCTTGTTAACTTGTTAACATTAACAAAAAATTAATGCAACATGGAATAATAGAAATCCGCTGATATTCCATACCAGTGCCATTTCTATTGTAGGTTTTAATTGAAAGATTTATTGATTTGAGAATTTCTAAAGCAGGGTTGCCATGAAGTGATTTTTTTTTCTTTCTGAATCAAAGTTGTTTCTAATTAAGATAGATCAAGTTCCAACCCAATAAAAATAAAACCTCATCATGTATTAGAATCAAAACTCTCCACAGATTCTTCAAGCAATACTTTCTTCTAGCAAATATACATATATAATTCAGGTATTCCATTAATTACGTTAATTTGGAATCAAGATTCACAAAAAACTAATAATTATATCGAAGGTACATAAGGTATTACAAGCTAGTATCTTGATTAGTATCTAGAATCAAGCTACTATCTTGAATAGTATCTAGTATCTTGATCTAGTATCAAGCTAGTATCTTGAGTGCTATCTAGTATCTTGATTTAGTATCAAGTTAGTATCTTGATCTAGTATCAAGCTAGTATCTATATTGAATCAGATTCACTCACACTATTCATGTTTTCAAAATTTCAAATCCGTTTAAATTTGGCAAGTACATCCTCAGTTTCTCATTATAAGCATCTTATTCAATATTTTTATAAATTGAGTCTATACCATGTATTTTGTAGAAAAAATGTCAAGCTTCTATTAAGCAAAATTTTATGTGAAACATACCACTAAAAAACGTAAACGTAAACATATATGCAAGTTTATTCTCTTTTCACATAAGAAGTCGGTTTTCGTGCGACGTCTTTCGCGTACAAAAGTTTGGTCGAAGGAGTTTATTTTTAGATCATCTTCGAATCGTGAACTATTTGCTTTCCAGCGAATGTGAGACCCGTGACAAGTCTATTGGAAAAATACTGAATTCAGCTCTTTTCTGAGATACGTCAGATTGCCTTTTTCTCTTCCCGATTCCCCTCGAAAAGGAAAGAAAGAAAACATAAAAAGGAATGGGGGGGGAACTTACTAGAGAAATAGGTCACGTGTCTCTGTGCATGCGCAGTGGAGATACGACCACGGGGAATGGTCGTGGAAAACAGCGTACGTATTGGATTCACACAAGATTCAGTGTTTGTCGAGTAAGGTTCGTTGCCCTCTGTACTGCTAAAAGCTTTTGCCTACCGTGAAGAGCAGGCTATTATTTACGCAAATATTCGAAATTGTTTTTTCAGGGAAGGAAAATGATAGAAAATCGTTAAATTGATTGGTATAAAAATGACATTCATTTTTTTTTTCAGTATTATCGAACTCGTAGAAAAGTATTTAGAAGGCATATACACAAAGTCTCTTTTTTCTCGTCATTAGAAATGTAAATAATTTTGCCTATGTACTAAAGAGTAGATTTTGGATATTTTCTAGCACAAATAATTAATATAGAAGATACTTCAAATGAACAATGTGCCCACTTCTATATTTTCATATTCCACAGCAATGTCCGCTAATTCTAGGAATCAGGTTTAACCAAAATAATTGTTTAGTATTTTAAATATATATAATATTTAAAAATACTGGTAAACAAATACACTTTAGATTGTGTCATGTAATAACATATTTTAAATTAATGTCAAAGCCATTCATAAAAAAAAAGAATTTGATAATACTCATCGTCTGTGTATATTAGTTGATTCTTTTTTATAATTAAAAAAAATATTAATCATTTACTTTACTTTAAATAAATTAACTGATATTTTTTTAATAATTTTTATTTCTCCCCCTGTTGTTATTTTAATTAGTGTTTATCGAATTTTAATCTTCTATGAAAGAAAATGTGACATGTATATGTGGTATATCATGTAAAAGAAATGAGTCATATGGCATATTACATAACAAGCCCAGAACTGTTAAAAACAGAATAATACAGTTTTATGTATCTTTGTCGAGCAACTAACTCATGGATAGATTTTGTTTAGTTCCATTTGAACGTCTTATACATAATTTGATACTTATTCAAATGTTTCTTTTATTATATTCTTTGTTTTGAAATTTTGAACATATTCTTTGTTTTGAACGTCTCATGGATTTAAATTACGCTGCATGCCATCTATCAATTAAACCCACGTTATCGGCATATTATTTTTTTTCGCAATGTTCCACTTTGAATATAGTATAGAATTGGTGAAGACAGAAATATAAATGAACATGCATATATTTTTACTATTAATGGAGATACGTAAAACCATTTTAAAAATCCCATATAATATTACAAATACGGACTTTTCCTGCTGCAGAGACACTCAGACAACTTCAGTCTAGACTGATACAAATAGTAATTGATATCATATATACTTTCTTCTATTATATCTATCAATACACGTCTGGCATTGATCATATCAAAATAGACTCCATGCTTTCTCAATAGGTATGAGTGTTATGCAATTAAGCTCAATTGTTTTACTAACATCAAGTCAATGTTGATTGCTTTTACAAATTTCCTTATTTCTAATTTTTAGCATAAGAAGAATAATTTTGAATCTAATGCCATAGTGTTTTAAAGAAATTTTTAATTTATTAATAATTGGATATGATAAAAAAGCTTTGTAGTTATTTTAAATATTAATTTTGGTTTCAAATCTAGCACAGCTCAAATGTTGATATTGTTACATTGTTTACTCAAGCACAAAAGTTTACATACATTGAAGCACAAAATTCTAAATAAATTGAATATTTTTCCTTGTAAAATTACCAAAATTAGGGTTTAAAAGTAATTTTTAGATAATTAAGGTATTTTGCATGTAAATACTCATTCAGAGTAAAGTTTTCTTTTCTTATTTACTACAAATTTTTTAAAAATAAATACTTGAACGAGTTCATTGGGGCATTAAAAATAAATGGAATAGATGAATATTCGAATGTACTAATATACGTAGAAGATAGCATTACAAACGTTAAATATTTCAAAAATAAACTTATGTTTGCCACATGTATGAATTGTATAAGATAAATATGTTCACTATTTTCATAAAAAAATGCATGGAATATTTTTTTAATTTTAAATTTTTTTTAGAAGAAAACTTTTATGCTGAATATACTGGAATATATTTAGAATATAATTTTTTCAGAATATCTTTCACATTATTTAAAGAAAACTCTTTTGTTGGCCAGCTAGTTTCCCTGGAATATTAATCATGTTTTATTTCAACTAAACGCCTAATGTATAAGTTGATGCTCATGATTCTCTTAAAATAGTATTTTAATTTTCAAATTGTGAATGAAGATAGACATGAATGTCTTGTTAATAGTTGTGTATTTTTTTAATATTATTTATTTCGTACTTAGAACTCACATGATAACCTATTGTATTTAGAAAATTGTCTATTTTACTAAGTATATATCATATTTCGTGGTATTTTAAAATTATTTTCTTATTCTTTTAAGGTACCCTAATTTGATAATAAGTAGAATCTTCCTTTTAAACTGTAGACGAAAATTGAGCTATTAAAAATTTAATGAAACAATGAAAATTGTTTGAATTTCATTTCAAGAATATACATTGTTGTTAAAAACTGAGCAAAAGTAATTTTTAAAAAAATTCTCCCTAAATAAGTAGGACTTATTAAGAAAAAAAATTTAATTTCAAAAATAGCTTATCAGCAATTTTATTATAAAGAAACAAATCCAGAATTTAATTAAAATTTCCTTTCATTGAAATTTGAATTTAAACTTTCCTCCAAATTTTGCTTTTTCTTTACTTCAAATATTTACTGGTATTATACTTAAAGCTTCTTGGTCAAACAGCTTATCCTGTAAATATTTACCTCCCCCTCCATATATGCATTTTTATTTATTGATAATTGAAAATTTCTACGCGAGTTATTAATATTTTATCTTAAATATGTTGTTGTTGTTAGTGGCACTGCCATGGACAATCTTCACTGAGGTATTAGAGAGTTTTAAGTTGAATGAAGCGTCTATTGTTTGGAAGTAGTGCCAACTAAAGTCAAAAGTACGACTTAGTTACGCACATATCATAGTCGCTTGCACAGCCTTTTTTTACACGTGGGGAGGCACATTCATACACCTTTCAGAAAAAACACAGAAAAGCAACCATGCCCGAACCGGGACTCCCAGATTACAGGGAAGATCCCTACCAATACGCCAGGAAGCCTGCTCAACTTGAATAAAAAGTTTCAGGAAGTGAAATTTGTTAAAATAGTATCATACTTGAAATTTCTTGCGATACCTAATATTAACAATTAAAGTGATAGTAAAGTAAACTTTTAATTTAAAATAAAAAGCCCGATCAACCCGATTTCTACAGATTACTTAAAAAAATAGTTTCTAAGCTTACAATACAATTACTGATAGCTTGTTTCCTTTATGAATGTTAGTATTAAAAGAAAAACTGACTCGCGTGTATAAATACCATTTCCCTACATTATCCCGATTTCAGCCTTTAATTAAAAATGTTAAGTACAAAAGTACCAAACATCAGTCAAAACTTGCTAAAAAGTTTTGTAACTATTCATGTAGTACATCTGCCGCACTCACTTTATTTTAGGACAAATGTTGGCAAGAAAACTCTGAGTCATGATCTGAATCTCAAATATTCCTGTGCCGAAAGTAGACGTTGTTGACTCAAGTCACGGGAACCAATGTAGAAAGGGGCTCAGCTGTTTGCAACTTCCATGTTTAAAAACGGTTTTTCCCGAGTTTAAGCAGGGGAACATTTACGTATTTTACGAATTGGGAAATTCGGTTGCAAGTCCTACGCTGCTGAGCTGGGAAATTACGAATTCCTGACACTTCAGAAGGGTTTAGAAGATATTTATTGTACAGAAGAGAGGTAATATTTTATATGTTGCAAATCAAATCATGGTATCTACATACACAGTTAGATAGGAATTAGATGTTTCAAATGCAAACTGTGTGGTTTAGATGAAAGGTAGAGGCCATATTAATGGATTGATTTGTTTAGGCTATAATATCAACTGCATCTCCTAAAATAATAAAAAATATAATTCGGAAAATAAGTATGAATGTATATAACAAACAACAGTATTTGGCAATGGAGATTTGATGCAGAGATTTAATGAGCTTGTTCAATAACGTTTAAAATTGGGAAATAGGCTATTAAAAAGAATACCAATTTCTTTTGAATTCATACTTTATAATAAATCATACCATACTATGCCAGTGTTCTGGTACAGCAGTTGAGTCTTCTCCGTGATTTGGGCATCCCGGGTTCGAGTCCCGGTTCGGACATGTTTGTTTTTCTATGATCTATCGGTAAGGTGTGTGAATATAATCCTCTGCAAAAATAGGTTGTGTGAACGAACGCGATGAGTGAAAGTTGTACTATAGGCCCTAGTTGGCTCTACTACAAAACAAGAGACGCTCATTAGGCTGAAATCACTGACTACCTCAGAGAGCTTGTACATGGCAAGTGCCTTAAGAAGCAATATTATACTCCCCAAATCATCACGGAAGCACATGAATTTAAACCATAAAATGGAATGACCAGAGAGCCACAACAGCAACACTGGTGGGAATTGTGATTGAGTGATAAGAGCCATCACCGGCCACAGTACAACCCTTCCGGTACGTCCCATCATCGATGGGATAAACCTACTCCCACCTATTAGTGTACCCTCGAAGGTGACGAGATCTACTCACCATGTTGGAAGCACCTTATCCTCATTTCGAGGTTTCTCCGGGAGGCAAACTTTATAGTAAAAAGGAAATAACTGGAAACCTTTAATGCTTTAGTATATCAGGCAATCTTTATGTTCTCGTATGGATTAAATCTGCAATAAAGGTCTCAAAAAGATTATATTATTTACTTTAGAGATTAAATAAATTCATACGTTAAGTGATTCAACTCCAATGTGTAAAACGGAATTGGAGGACAGTTAATATTTAACAAAATTAATGGAAAGAATATCACATGAAATTTAAGTGATGTTTCTATGAAAAGAAGTTTATTAATTAAAGCAAGATCTTAAAATATCGGAAGGCATATCAATTTTTTAAAAAAAAATAGTTTATTGTATCCAACATTAGGGGTTTCAGTTTATTGTTTAAAAAGAAAACAGAGGAATTCCTCCTTAAGCATCCGAGGGCAGAAGTTTGACTTCTAGCTCCTATGAGGATGACACACACACATTCGCTTGCACAGCCCCTTTTTTCAGGGGGTGGAGACATTCACACAACTCACAGATAGAACACAGAAGAATAACCATTCCCTAGCCAGGATTTTAACCCGGGACGTCCAGATCACGTGAAAGAGATGCTACCTCTATGACAGGACACCGGAACAGAATTTAGTTTCAAATCAAAATATAATTTAGTTTGAATGTTAATACTATTTACAATTACGAGGTAAATGTAAAAGAAACCAAAAAACAACTATTATACACTTTAATTAAAATTTATATTCAAATCTTATTTTGTATAATTTATTTTCATCATACAGGTTTCCTCACTTCAAAGTATGACGTTAATCTAACTAAATCAAGCCAAAAAAAAAAACTAATTCCTCTGAGAATACATAATACCTCAAACTTCAAATAAACGAATCTCGTTTCTAAAAAAGTTCTTTAATCTACCCCAAAGAAATAATGATCTCAAAATGTTAATCTGACGTCGAAGGCGTAAAGTATATTTTTATAGCAATTGAACAACACTAAGTGCAATAAAGGTGGAGCAATTCACCAGATTTCCACCATGTTTCACTTAGCGTTTATAAATATACTTCCTCTAACCCTCAGGAAATCGCGTGCCGAAACTAAATAGTTGCAATGTACCAGTCTGGTCCTATCTACCGGAATAAGTGTGGACACTGGGCTAAGTTCTTGCAGCTCCGCTTGTCCAACAGCAACGCGTGGTCTGAATCCTTAACGACAGCAAGGGGATGGACTTCGGAGTCCAGTCACGGATCCAGCGAAAAGCTCAGGATATCAACCAATAGAAATTATGTCCCAGGTGGAGTCATTTTTAATTCTTTAATGGCCGATGGTGACATCTAATGCCGCTGCTTTAGTGTCCGGGAATTAAAAACTTTGCGTCATCTCGGAAGCCGTGTTTCATTCGTTGCGCCGAGAGAAAGCGTGATAATACTTGCTTTATCGTTTCATCGCGCAAATTTTGGACCCATAAATTTTAGGGGATCTAAAGAACCGTTTCTTTTGGGTTTCCTGTGCGTTTCAGAATTGTTAACATTAACGTTTATTATTTTTTTTCTAGAAAGGAAATTAAAATTTCATGTTTGTGGTTAGTGAAGGAAGAGAGTTGCACATTATGTTCCGTTTTGATACAACAAACTCATGTTGTGTTCACCTACTCTCTTTAATATTATTAGCAGTAAAGGAATTTATTTATTTAGTCTGTAAATGAATGACTTTATTCATTTTAAAAAGAGAATGAATAATTTATTCATTTTTCCCTTAATTACAGAAACAAAAGATAATAATATATATATTTTTTGACCCCTAGTTACGGTACTAAAAAGGAATAATGAATTTATTTATTTTGTCCCTTAATTACAGTAACAAAATAGAATAATCTATTTATTTATTTTGTACCTTAATTACAGTAATAAAAAAGAATAATAAATTTATTTTTTGTCCCTTAGTTACAGTAACAAAGGCAATAATGAATTT
>JAOUZG010000498.1:1791478-1804415 GCA_026289955.1 Argiope argentata
CTTAATTACAGTAACAACAGAGAATAATGAATTTATTTATTTTGTCCATTAATAACAGAAACAAAAGATAATAATGAATTTATTTATTTTGTCCGTTAATTACAGTTACAAAAGAGAATATTGAATTTATTTATTTTGTCCCTTAATTACAGTAACAAAAGAGAATAATGAATTTATTTATTTTATCCCTTAAATTACAGTAACAAAAGTTAATAATGAATTTATTTATTTTGTCCCTTAATTACAGTAAAAAAACAGAATAAATAATTTTTTTTATTTTGTCCCTTAAAACAGCAACAAAAAAGAATAATGAATTTATTTATTTTGTCCCTTAACCCATTTGCTGACAAGCCTAAATTGTATGAGGCTATTCCCATTGCCATTTCTGTTTTGAGTGCTACAGTTTATCTAAGTCTATTATTTCAAAGTAAATACACATATTTTGTCATAAATAATCATTTACATGTATAAAAATCAAACACGAGTATACTCGTTCTTGGCAATGGAAATAACCTCATACAATTTAGATTTGGCAGCGAATGGGTTAAATAAAGAAGAATTTTTTGTAAAAAGAATTTATTCGTAGATTTTTTCAAGTTTTTACACTTGTATATTTATGTTTGTGGTCATAAAAAGTTTGCAAGTTTGACAAGTTGTACGTTATAATATATTGGAAGTATCACGAGTATATTCGTGCTGGCAATGGATAACACCCTGCCAACCACGAGTATATTCGTGATTGGCAGCGAATGAGTTAATTCAGTAAAAAGGGAATAATGAATTTATTTATTTATTTTGTCCCTTAATTGCAATAACAGAAAAGAATATATTTAAAACTTAATATCCATTATGAAAAAATAATAAAATAAACAATATATTGAAGAAATTATTCCAAACTTTGATTTTAAGTATTTAAATATTTTCATGGTTTTTCAATAATTTTCCAATTGGTTTTCAAACATGAAAGTTAAGAACTGTAGGCTGTGAAATTTTGCTCTCATGCTTATTTTTTCAAAATTATTAAAAATTATTTTTATTAAAATTATTTATTCAAAATTATTTTTTCAAAATATTTTTAATTCAAAATTCAGAATAATGTAAATATATGAGTTTCACAATATCATCAGTTGCTGGTCTTATGGTATCTGTTCTGTGAAAAGGTAATATGCTAATTTGATTTTAGTTATACTCTACAATTCTCTTCCCTTTCTCCAAAGAATTGCTGTTAGCAGAATATACACTTCGACATTAATATACGGATACCGATTTCCATATATTATTGTATGTGTTTTGTTAATCCTTTTGAGACTAACAGACTTATATTATTCTTTAACTCCGGGCTTTTATTTTAATGTATCAAGAACTAAGCAACCCTATGTACATATTTTACCCCATACCTGTATTCTTTACTTCTTATTTTTGCCGAATATTGATATATCTCTGAAATTAAACAACTGATTTCGATCATCAGATGTATTTAAAAAACGAGATGAGCTTAACATTGACTTAAGAAGAGTTTCTTTAATACAAAATGTATTTTGCGCAAAGATAATCGGAACAGCAGCATATTAGCAAAATAACCAATTTTAAGGATTTTAAAATGACAACGCTTATAAAGTCATTAAAAACGTTAAGTCTAACCTTAATAGTGCGGGAAGAGCAAAAATAGTGAAGTTTTCTCTTTTGATGGTTGGGAAATGAAGAGTTTCGGCGGGAAAGCAGGAAAAGCGTTGTTATTATCATGTCAGAACATGCTGTTGTTTTTGGGATGATGTTTTTGGAGTCAACAAAAATCCGTAGGCTAACAATAAAAATGCTAATATCTGCACAGCATCTAAAAAAATTAGCTTTTAATAACATGTTTTATTCCATTTACCAAAGCTCTGTTTTTTTTAAATAAGTTAATTACTACAGTAAATGAAACCTAGAAAAATATCCTTTTGATCACGTGATTATATGAAATGAAATGAATAGGAAATGTGATATTTTTTTAAAAAATTATAAATGCAAGACAAAGTTTTTTGGATCGTTTGCGATACTAAAGTGACTCATTCAATGAAACAATTAAAATGAATAAAAATATTATTTAACTCGCACGAGCACGCGGTGCACACCATTTAAGAAATTAAGTTCTGACATGATACATTGAAATATGCATAGCAGGTTTCATTTTAATCTTTTATTATTTTCCTCACAATTTCTTCGGTGATTTTTTTAAATCTTTTATTGTGTCTTAACGAAAATATTTTTTAAAAATAATATTTGAATTATTCGAGTTGGTCTCAAAATTTTGTGCTTAGCAACACATTTGGCGACTCATTTATATTATATTATATTATATATAATTAGCTCTGGGAATTTGTTACGAAGCAGCAAATAAATCGATAAGCTAGTACATAGTTTGTATGCGACTGTCGTTCAAAAGTGTCTAAGTTTAAACTTAACTATTATCATCCAACCTTAATCATTACAACCGTGGCATTAATAACCCACAATTTACCTAAGTCCAGCTACAGACAAAGGAGCTTAACTGAAGGGCATTTATAGTTGTTATTTCAACAATCTTGAAATTATTGATAAATTAGTTTCAAACTGACAGAGCCGTCTGGAGAAAAGCATTACTTCGCAGACAATTTATACCGGCTTAGAAAATGCTAATCCGTTGTAATAATAATGCTACCTTAATGTAGCTCAAAATTAACCTTTTGCAATTTGTCTTAATCTTTACAAGCATTGTGCTAAAATGAAACATATGGAGGTGAGAATTTCAGAATTATTCATGTTAAACGTGTCTAGAGAAATATTTGTTGTCTGACGAGGTTTTTAATGAAATTAATGGTAATAACTTGGGTTAAATTCTCAACGGGGCATATATTAATTACCTGAAAAATACGTTCCTGTAAATAATGATTTAAATTATTTAATTTTGCGCTTACTGCGAGAGAAGATAAATTAAAAGTTGTCTTTTCGTATACTACTATGATTTTAACGTAATTTTACTGCATTTCTTTTCTAGAATACGTCCATGTGAAAAATGCTAGTGGTTGAAACTCCATTGCGATGTTCTAAGTTAAAATCAGTTTGTAGCTTATTTAATTACAAAATCATTAATTTTAATAAATTCATCATAAGGGTAAGGTTAGTTTTCGAGAATCATGTTGGTATTGTTACTACTATACTCTAAATCACACCCTGATTACCAAAGAGTAGGTCATTAGTTTAGGAGAGATAGAAGTGGAAAAAGAGAAACCTGAAGCTGTTAATTTTAAAAATATCTATTAGTAGAAAATGGGAAAATTGTTTTAAATTATATAAAGTAATAAAATTTAAAAAGACAAAATTGTTCTAAAACGTAATAATTCGGAAATATTTTACACCAAATTGTTGTTGAACAAACATTATAATTTAGATATCTATCTTTGATTGCTGGTTATTTAATGGATGGAGAGGAAAGATGATATGTCTTTTTTATGGAATCATACTTATAAGAAAAAAATCAGAATGCACAAAGATATATTCAGACATAAAATTTTCATTTCCTTAATGATAAGAAAGACATAACAAAATTATAATATTTACTAATCAATTTTTATTAAAAAAATTAGAATGTTTTGACATAGTTGTTCATGTTGAAAATAAATTTAAAATAAAATTTGTCATATGCTTCGGATCATTGTTCTGTGAACATGGATGTTTTAGAACTTTTAATAGTATGGGCTGTATAAGGAATGGTAAAGGCAAACAGTATGGGCAGTATAATATAGAATGTATGATCTGAGTAAGATTCAATATTATTCTTTTATGAGGTATTTGAGACAAAATCTGAAAGTCAAGTATTGTACAGAAGAAACATTATTTAAAAAATAAACATAATTTTCATCATAACAAAAAAAGAAAAGAGTATTTTTTTTCTCCTAAAATGATAGATGGTAAATATTTGTAAAGTTTTTTTTTAATATTAAAAGAAACACGGAATTTTTTTAAAAAATGGAACAGAACGTCATTTTCAATAGGAGAGCCAATTATCCCAATACAAATTTTATCAAAACTTTTAACCGCGACAGGTGACATATCTAATTTTTAAATCTCGTTTTAATGTAAATTATTCTCTCAAAATTTGCTATTTTTTCTTTTCTTTTTTTTTTAAGTTTTTGATAACATATTTCCACTTTTTTTAAAATTTTAAGATTCCTAATATATTTATAGTATGTGTAATTTCTCCATTATTATTCTTTGCAATTTTTTAATTACATGAATTTCAGTTATTTATATATAAAAATTATTTTTGGAAGAACTTTTTAAAGAAAGATATGACCGTTCCAAGATATTGCGTCATTTTTTTGTATGAAAGAATCTGCTTATACACTTATTACATTAATATCATATAAAGAGGGTGTGTATTCCATGGACAAATCTTATTAAAGAAATGCTTGTTCTGAAGAATGGATTCCAACTAAAATCAATAAAATTTCTTTGAAATAATATTTTGGTAAAAAAATACCTATTCAAAGTTCAAGTTCAGTTGAACCGAAAACCTTCTCACCCAATCGTACCAGTTCAAAGTTATGTTAACGTAAAGCAGAAAAATCCATTCGACGTTTCTATGAAGGCTATTTATTTCCCTATTTGGTTGAGCCCCCAATGCTCCGATATTTACTTTTCATCACTCTGCGACATGCGATTCCACCATTAACAGTCTCCGAACACGGAAAATGGCGCAACTCCAGTGTAACCCTGGTCACTTGAACACAACATGCAATCCGTGCGAGCACGCCACAAAACATTTCCATGCCATGGAACACACGGTGAAAAAATAGCGAAGCTATTGAAGAGCTGGAGTTCGATTTCTTTCCGGGGATTGCGTAATACAAATAGAATGAATCACGTATGCTTTGAGATACATTAGATTCCATGATGCTCTTGGAATCGGTCAATAATGAAATATACTCCGCCACAAACTTCTGAGAATCGAAAGCCTGGGATTTATATTATTCAGTTAGCTTCAAATGTTACAAATAATCGGTTCAAATAGATACAAATAAATTTGTAAATATTATTTATCAGTTTTTATCATGCCAGAATATAATGTATTTTGGTATGAGGTTTTTGGCGTCAACAAAAATCCTTAGACGAAAAATAAAACAAAAATCCGCAGGCGAAAAATGAGTATTTTATTTTCTGTATGATCATCTCAAAAAAATCAGCTTTTAATAACGCGTTCCCATTGCATTTACAAAAGCTCTGATTAAGAAAATAAATTAATGACTACCCCAAATAAAATCTAAAAAAACATCATTTGGAGCAGGTGATTATATGAAATGAAATAAATAAAAAATGTGATATTTTTTTAAAGAAATAAATGCGATACAACGTTTTTTGGATCTTTTGCAATACTAAAGTGACTCATTTAATGAAACAATTTAAAGTGAATAAAAATATAATTTAACTTGCACGAGCACGTGGTGCTCGGCCGTTCAAGAAATGATGTTCTGACATGGTACATTGACATATGCATAGCAGATTTCATTTTAAACTTTTATTATTATTCATTTTAATCTTTTACTATTATAAGAAATGAGTAAAAAAATATGTGCATAAAACCAAAAATTACTGCCTGTTTTCTAGCGTATTTATATATTATTCTTTATAATTAAAACGATATAATTGAAAGACAGAGTTTCCTTGGAAGTCCGCATATATCATGGAAGAATGTTTTATAGATATTTTAATAGATAAAAGGATTGGTTTCTAGGGCAGTAATCCTGATCTTGGCAACAAACTTAAACCGAAAAATAACCGAACGACTTTGATCTTAAAGTTAAGCTCTTTTGGAAATTCAGGAATTTGCCATAACTATCCAATTAAGCGTTTGGATTCGATGATCCTTCTAGAAAATTCCATACATAATATCAAAAATTATCATGAAGGAGGCATTCACGTAAGTATAAATTGTGTATAAAGATGGCTAATCTCAAATCAACCTCTCTAACTAAATTTTAAGTAATTTCTTGCAGTTGTTTTGTTAAAATTTGTTATTAGAAGTGCTATCTTTACATATACGTTGACATATGTGCATCGCGTTTTTCGTTGAATACATCATTATTCAACACTGAAATCGTTAAGCCCTTGAAAATGTTAAGTAAAGCAGAAAAATATAGAGTTGTATTTAATTTTTTAAAATAACATTAATATTCCAAATAAATTTTCTCACTTTCATTGGAATTTATAAGTTTAATAAAGAATTTTCTTCAATAAATTCAGGTAGATATCAAAACAAACGATGTTTTTTTTTAAATTTGAATTCTGAATAATCTTTAAAAATTAAATTTTAATAAAGTACTGCTAAACAAAATTGCTTAAGCATAAAGAATTGTGAACACTTGGCAACAGGCCATCCGAGGAACGTAAGACTTTCCGAAAACACAAACATTTGAATAAAAAATGACGAAAGCATAAACAGAGTTTTCAGAAGAAATTTTATCAATTTCTTGATATCACATGCCTCACAAACATTCGCATTCACAAGAATTGAATGATGAACTTTTTCAAAAGTTGAATACTCTCATTCTTCTTTTGAAACGTTTCTATTCTCAAGCAAATTGAATTTTATTCGAGATCTCTGAGGCCACAGGAAAAGGCATCCATCTTCTTTAATAGCCAGAATCATTGCCATGGTTACCGGTGGAATGGAATAATTTATTTTTAATTCGGTTCCAAACGCTCCATTCATAAAAGAAATAAATCTTAAGAGGGAGAAGCACTCTCGTTTTCTTTCGGATGCGATGCCTTCGCAGTTGCAGTGAATAGGAACAATGTTTTGGAAATCCCATTTCCTTATTTCCTGGAACATTGAGCAAATGACAGACGATATAAATTTCGCGTCTTAAATACGAACACTGAGTGCTGAGGCTTAGAGGGTTGTAGTTATTTGATTTGAATTGAGATTTCCCCAAGAAACGCAAATTAAAAGCATTGAGTCGAAACTGTTATTTCTGACATTATGGGTAAATGGATGCGTTACGGACAAATTTCTAATTGAAAAATTTTATAGATAATGTTTAAACATATAAGTTCGCTTTTTAAACCGTTTAGTTTATTAATTTATAGTTAAATTATCCTTCGTTTATATCGATAGTTCACATGATTATATATTTTCAAATTTTATTTTTATTCAAATTACATTATTTTTTTACATTAAATGTATAAATGTATAAAATTACATTTATACATTTAA
The DNA here is from genome assembly GCA_026289955.1 of Argiope argentata. Taxonomy (NCBI): domain Eukaryota; kingdom Metazoa; phylum Arthropoda; class Arachnida; order Araneae; family Araneidae; genus Argiope; species Argiope argentata. The sequence goes on from JAOUZG010000498.1 coordinate 1,798,713, forward strand.
AGCATTTTATGCAAAAATTTACTAATTTATATGAAACAATGAATTATTTAAAAAAGTGTTAATGAGAGAAAGAAGAAAATCCTTTATTCTTTTTGAATTTAATTTTTTATTGTCTTTAATTAATAAAAAATGTGCATAAGTGTTTTTTTTCTGTTACGTAATATTAAATGGATTTTCCAGAAATATAATTACCAAAATTGCAAAGTCTCAAAGTACTACCAAATTATATGACTTTCAGTGTGAAGTTTGATTAATTTTTTTTCAGGATTCAGACATTATAATTATAAAGTTGATAAAGATCCCTGAAAATTGGAGCTGAAATGACTTAGAAGGTGGGAATGGGTTACATTCAGTCGTTTTTACAAGTTTCTAACATTTGAAGCTTATTTTTGATAGATATCAAATTCACTGAAGTGCAATTTTTTTCTGAATTGTTTTATTGAAAAAAAAAACAGCTTTTTCAACAATTTAATATATTGTTAAGTAAATATCAACCTTTTTTTCACTGTTTCACCAAATTTTTAATCTTTTGACTTTCTTCGATAACTACACGTTTAATTTATCAAGGCCTGGTGACTCGATTTTAGGGACATATAAAAAATTAGGCCTTCATTTTACATAAATAAACATTTCAACTTTAAAACTGGTTTCATCTATAAATACATTTTTTTATTCTTACTTGTAACTAATAGATGGCAACTCCTGAATTATATGAAATATGCTATGAATCAATTTGATTTTTGTGTTCATCAAGAATTACGTTGTACACAAAGTCTATAAGGGTAAAATAATGTTTAAGTATTTTTATATGAATGAATTTAAATATTTAATATATACATTGATATGAATAACTCTATGGTTTCAGTACTTTTAAAATTTTATAAAATGTTACTTTTTTATAAATTTGTTTCAGGAATTGTCAAGAAGGAAATATAAAGTATTTAATATTTTAACAAGTAAGTATTTAAGTATTTGATATATGCTTGGATATGAATCATTCTTACGTGTTTATGGGATTTTATTTATTTTTAGATTTTTATAAATTTCTTAAACATTTTTAGATCCCTAATCTATAAAGTTTAAAAAAATCTAACTATATATATATTACTTAAGTTGATTATATTCCACTTGATGTCAGCACTCAAAATATTTTTGAAAGTAAAAATGCCAGGTTTTAGTGAGTCAGTGGCATTAAAATGCCATAGAATAAATGCAATTAAGAAATTCTCAGTAATTAATAAACGCTACATATATAAGTCTGATAACTTAATATTGCTTAATGTCATTTACAATTGCTGCTGGAATTTTAAGCATAAACCGTAGATGAGTGATGCAAGTAAAATTAATTGCAACTCCTATCCCAAATGAATTATTTGGCTACCAAAGAAGTTTAGTAATATTATAAATTAATCACCTTTGGCAATCAACTTGTTAACGAGGATTAATGGTTGTATTTAATTTCAGTTAAATCATGACCGTGAATCTATCAAATTATTAGGCATTAAGATGTATTATTTTAATTTCATATGCTCTTATAATTTTGTGCATGAATAGTTGCTACTGAAATATTTTCCATTACATTCTAGCGTTATCAGAAATGTAGATGAAAGAATCTTTTATCCTCTAAGTTTTCAGAATTGAAATTTCATTATTTTATTCATATAATATACTACACAGATATTTAACAGATTCCTTTCTCCTTAACGCTCGGCACTCAAGAAAACTAAGCGATTAAATATTTGGTTAAACAATGATCTCGATTTGAATTTCAGAGCAACAACGTAATCTATTATTCCAAATTAAGCAAAAATATTTTTTAAAAAATGCCGAAGTTCAGTAAAAATGTATAAGATTATCAAATTCGGTTGTCAAAACAGAAATATTTCAAATTTTGAAAGAAAATGCATAAAATGTATTTTTACTCTACAATAGTTTCAAAAATTATTACCAAATGCCGAAATTAAGCAGAATTTTTAATTATTTAAAAAAAATTAATAAAAATTGAATAAACATCTCCCCAAGATTTTGAATCTCCTTTTTCTATATATATAAGTGTGCCATTTTTGACAACAGTAATTTAATTGATCTAATTTGTAGAAAGCCAAAAATCACACACCTCTTAATGTTAGTAAAAATATCAAATTTCACTAAAATTGAAAATTAGTCAATGGATGTGAGAGAAGAGGAAAACTTGCTGAAAATTAAACACGTTTCTTGAAATCTGTGACGTTATGTTTAGACTGAAAATTAAAACTTTGTTGCAGGATAATTTGGATAAATATACAGGAAATTTGGATAAAAAAGGCAAAATAATCAATTTAATCATCTTAAATAGAGTTCTAAAATTATTTTTCCACAGTTGTCCATTCTTCATCTCAATAACCTCTTATTAAGCTCTATAGTGTATTTTGTAATGACAGATGCAAAAAATTTTAATGTATATATCATGTATACATTTTCTGCACATGTATTTTTTAAAAGAATCAGAATAACTTATAGTTGTTACCATAATTTCACTTTTTTCACTTTTCCCTTCATTATCCTAATTTGATTTAACTCAATTGAATAAATTTTATTTCGAATCATTCAATACAAATATCAATTTTGAATCAAAATTATCTAATTTTTCATTCTTTGTTCAAATCATCTTTACATTAAACTAATAAAATAATATTCAAAAGCTTATAATACACAACTATTCTCTAAATTATTTTATCGCTTTTTTCTTAAATCTATGCTATATTAACGTGATAAATAAATTATTATTGAAAAACGTGTAAAAATATTTACCCGTTATCACATTTGCCTATATATTTTATAATTATCCTTTATCATTAAAAATGAACAATTATTTCTATCTATTTACTTTTTAATACTATGCATATCTATAAAATTTACTATTGCCTGATAATAGCTTTTTATTAGTTTAATAACCATTAATTAATTATACTTGCTTATATTTTTGATAAACATTACGATCGTAGATTTAATTCGTTCGTTATTTAGCTTCTCAGATTGCATTTACAAGGGCAGATGCTGCTCAATGGAATAAATAAAAATAGAACAACTGAATTTTAACACGATAATACTTATTTGAAAATTAATATTCTTATAGAAACTGAATATTGTTTATAAAAAAGCGTCTGGTTAAAACTTGTTAACATAATTATACAAATTCTCAGCAACCAGAATATATGAATATGTGCTATTGGAAATATTCTTACTCAAAAATGAAAATTCCAGAGTTCCCCGAAAACATTCGTTAATATTTATGAAATGTTTGTTTTCTTGTTAGTTCCATTAAACAACGGTCTCGTTTCCACACAGTTGACAACAATGAAATTATCCAAACATTAGGAATTAAAAAATACTTTTGACATGATATAAAGCTTTGCTTTATGTATTAAATACAGCTTGCATATTTTTCCAAAACTCTGCTTACCTAATTCCTAAAGCTTTTAACATTTTTACGTGGAAATGGCGATGATAAATGAGGTTAAAAAGCAAATGACTGCTCGTTTCGAATTCTAATTGCGCTATTAATTGTTTTGCAACATCGTTAACAAGCTGGAATATTTACTTTTGCCATTGTTTCTTTCATCGTGCATTATTTCTTGCGTGGGATATTTACTTTATTCACTGAATAGAGTTGACATGCGATTTGACCATTAAGCAGTTATGCCTGGGTGACGCATCATTTAGGGACAACAGGCCCCGTCCGTATTCCCGAGCGAAGATTTCATTTTTATAATGGACTCGCTTTCGAATGCGTAAATCAATCTCGGAAGGCAAGGGTTAAAATAATTATTTACAGTTTTCAGAGAAATACTATTCAATTCCATATAAATAACTTGATTATTTTAAAATTAAATTATGAATGTTCCGCATATAATAATCTTTCAAAAGATGCATACCTTTTATTAAAAATGAACGATAATCAATTATTTCAGATGAGTATTTAGTTTTTATTTAATGTATATCTAGTCAGTCTACCTTATTTTGAATCAATAATATCGCTGTTTTTCATAGTTAGTCTCATAGTAAGTAGAATTTTACTTCTATTTAAACTTGACCATTTCAAACACGTATTCAGTTTTTTTAATATGTACCTACATTTTTTTGTGATATTCGTGATCTCTTATTTTTTTGTTTAACCCGGCAAAAGCTAAGAACTACGTTTCTGGTTTTGATTTGATTTGATTTGTTTGGAGTTTTCTGACGCAAGAGACACGATGTTGATTATACTGCGTCAAACAATGAGTAAAATACTATCATTTTAAAACAGTCACTGGAAGGAAAATGAGGAGAAGCTAAAATGTGACCAATATTCAAATAAAAGGATAAAAATTTATGGACTTTAAATATGCAAAGAGTTGGCTTTTAGGTATCTTACCAAGCAAGGAATATAATGGAGTGCAAGATTTTTGAAAAAAGTGTAACCACTGGGCACTGAATTTTGGACATTCTGTCAAAAGATGCTGTATAGATATTTAACAATGACACCGTGAACACAGTGGTGGTTGTTCACCTAGCAAAAATGAATAAGATATGTATCGCGTGTGTCCGATACGTGAATGAGTTAAGACAATATCTGCTTTTCTGTTCACTAATGAGGGCCAAGGCTGCAAATGGGGTTTGATAATATGGAGCTTGTTGTTAGTCTCCAGGTCCTACTGTCTCTACCATTTTCTAGAGAAAACACTGGAGAGCACTTCATTCCTTGCTTCCCATATCGACATTATTACAAATCTGAAACACCATTTCCTTTGTCTCATAGAAAGTAGACTATTTTACTTACTAGACAGTTTACTGTAATAGTCTTTAAATCGATTTGTACCTTTTATTTAAAATTGATGAAAAGCAATTATTTCAGACTCATATTTAATTTTTTATTTAATGTATATCTAGTCTTTCTACTTTATTTCGAATCGGTAATATCAGTGCCTTCGCATAGTTATTCTCATAGTAAATAGAGTTTTACAAATATTTAAAACGACCATTTTAGACATATATTTAGTTTTTAATGTTTAATGTATATCTAGTCGTTCTACATTATTTTGAATCTGTAATATTGCTGCTTTTCATAATTAGTCTCGTAGTAAGTAGAATTTTACAACTATTTAAAACTTGACCATTTCAAATACGCATCCAGTTTTTTTAATTTAATGTATATCTACATTATTACGAATATGAAATACCAATTCCTTGCATAGTTAGTCTCATAGAAAGTATACAGTTTAATTATATACACAGTTTACTATAACAGTCGATTGATACCTTTTGAAATCGATTTATATCTCTTATCTTTATTCTAGTCGATTTACCAGTTGAAATCGATTTATACCTTTTATTTGAAATTAACGATAACTAATCATTTCAGACGCGTATGAAGTTTTTTTTTTGTTTGTCTAATTTTTATCTAGTCATTCTATATTATTTCGAATCTGAATTACCGCTTCCTTGCATAAATAGTCTATTAGCAAGTACAGTTTTACAAATATTTAAAACGACTATTTCAGACACGAATTCAGTTTTTTTAAATTTAATGTATATCTGCATTATTACGAATCTGAAATACTACTCACTTATATAGTTAGACTCATAGAAAATAGACTATTTTACTAACTAGACAGTTTACTGTAATAGTCTTTAAATCGATTTGTACCCTTTATTTAAAATTAACGATAACCAATCATTCCAGAT
>JAOUZG010000498.1:1804815-1851577 GCA_026289955.1 Argiope argentata
AAAAAATTGTTATTTTTTAAATTTTTGAAAATATTATAGCATAAAGTTGATAATTTCATCAATTTAAAGTTTAAAAAATATCATTTTAATTAGATCCAGTTAATAGTAAGATGGATTTTGATTATTCTGAATTTTGGCAAACAAATTAAATTATTTTTTGCATGATTTTCGTCATCAAAGAAATGGTATTGAGCCAGTTTTCATTGTTTCGTTAAATATTTAATCGGATGCTTTTAAAGAAAAGCATCCGATTAAAAACATAAAATTTCAGCTGATTATCTAAATAGAGTCTGAAAGTTAAATCTCATTTCTGTAAAAGTCTGCGAATAGTTACAAATAGATTATTTGGGCACTTTAAGTACTGAATTAAGATGTCATTGAACTATTTTTGATTAGAAATGTATATGTACATAATATCAAAAAAGATTTAAACTTAATGAAACTTTTTCACTGCTTTAAGCTATTAAAGGTTTGAGTCTATTACTGTTTAACGTAATTAGATGCTTAAAAGGTTTTTTGGGGAGAAACTTGAGATTTATGCATGTCAAAAAGGAAAAAAAGTTGCAAATTTATGCTTTTTCAAACTGAAAAAATTACAGTATGGTCTTAAATTTTCTAAATGAGATTATCGATATTTTTTTATATTAAATGTTGTACCTAAATTTTAAAATAAGGGACATAAATATATAATCCAAAGAATAATAGATCATCAGCAAGAAAACTGAGATAGCGCTGGAACTGATGGCTATTACATATCCTTTCGTAGAGTGTACAATCGGGAACACTTTCGTCAAAAATAGTTGATCTTCTGACAGTTGGAAGTTCAGAAGAATTTTAACTGTACTTCTAGAATTTGTTAATACTGTTACGATTTTTAGCGTATCGGGTTCGGGTTGAAGGGACAAACAAATTTATTTACAGCTATTTACAGGATGACTTGATAAAGTATAACTTCAGATACAAACAATCCAGCAGTCAACAGTACCTTTATTGTGCCTTACGCACAATAAAAACAGACTGCAAAACAGCTATTGTAAAGCACATTAAACAATAAATCACAGCGAGCTCAATAACACAACGTTAACAGCAAAAGTAAACACAGCTCACTAATAACAATTAATCCGCTAGTCCAGTGAGAAGCTTCTCTTCCAATAAAAAACTCTCAACTAACCGCCGGAGCTACGGTAACCCATCCCTTATAGCTGACCAAGCGGGTGCCCCAAAACACGCGAAACTTCTCAAAACACAGCAAGTAATCCAGCGGCTACTAGACTGTTCTTTTCGCCAAACCAACTCGGCTGGCGCAAAGCTCCTCGCCAAACATAGCCAGCTTCGGGGCGTTTTCGTGGCGCTCGCCCGATTGTAACAATATATTAATTTATATTCCTGTTCGCAATTGCTTTACTCTAATGTATGTATGTTTATGTCCCTTAGTATAGAAAATAATTGTTGTGATTGTGAAATCAAAATCTCAGCAATGGTGTATTTGGCTTTAGAAGCCTAAACGCGTCTTTTTGCTCTTGAATTTCCAATAAGAAACAGATGTACCATTTTTTTTAAATAATGCAGGCTATTTTCTTATGTTAAATTTAAAATATTGATTCAAATTATAAAAAAAAACAATCGTCTTGCTACAATTTATTAATCAGATAATTATTTATTAATTCATGCTGGAATATTTTAACTTGCCTTTTTTATCAGCAGTCTGCCTAGTTTCAAGATTTAGCCAATCAACTCGCCATTTGATTTTAACATCACTATATTGCAAATTCTGCTATCAATTCCTTCATCTGTGTGCGTAGAATGTGAATTTATCGTGCGAATTCAGCCATCCGCGCAGAGAGCGAGCCGACGCAGTCCGCCCAACCCTTATCCTATCTCTTGTGGCAATTCGCAGCTCGTAAATCTGATAACGAGTTCACTGACGAATATTACTGCGATAAAATCATTTACGTCCTGAAATTGCTGTATCAGAAATAATGTTCAATCAGCGCAAGTTCCTCATTCGAAAAGTAATTGAAGGAATTTTATTCTTTATGTTGAATGTGCGATTTGCTCGTGATTTGGAATTCGTCGAGATCGAATCGTTCATTACTTTTCCTTTATTTTTAGAAAATATTTTTAACTGGTGAATGTTATTATTTTTAAATGTTGAGTGTCGTTGGAATCGAATTAAAAGATAACCAACAATTACTTTTAATGTTTATGGTAGACATGAAAATTGTTATTTCCATTTTAAAGAAAAGATAGAGCATTATTTAAAAAGCAACAATTTCACTAAAAATTATTTTTAAGATATTTACTTATATAAGAGTTTATATCTGTAAATATTTATATCTATTTTTATAAGAGTTTTTAGAACCTTTTTTTTACTTGCTATTTTAAAATTATTAATTTAATCATGATCAATATACGCAAAAAGGCTACAAATTCACAGCGAATTAACTCTATTTAACCCTTAAATTTCAGGTAACAGCAAAGCTATAGAATACACATCAACAAGAGAAAAGATGTTCTCTCTAGATAAGCCAACCAACGTAAATCAGTATCCGAACTGATCTGATTCCCCTCCTTAAGCCATGTCTTTTAAATAGCGTTCCAATACAGTAGGCGGGACAAACTTCAAAACAGCGTGTATGCTCTAGGCAAGTCTTGAAATTTCTCTAACATTCTATAAGAATAAATCTTTATTTCTTAGCTTATACTACACATTTTAGCATGTAGTAAAAAATCGTTAGTATTACATCGTTATTACGTCGCCAACACAACTACATCACCACATTAATCGAAAATGGCGATATTTTGTTGTAAATTCGCTTAGAAAAATCTTCTCGCTGACTTGAGATTCCATTACAATAAATTTTATGTAATTAAGCTAGTTACTAATATTTACAATATTTACACACCAGATCATAAATATTAACAATATTTTCCTCTAATTTATACAAAATTTATAACATATATTTACAAGTTTAATGAGAAGAAGAAAAAATTTAAAGGCGTAGACCATTTTAATAATAGTATAGTTATAGCCTTATAATATATAACTATAATAATCTCATTAATAGTGTTTTAAAAATGCATAATATCTAACAAGGCAACACAGCCGCATAACCATGCCAACGAAATTGAGCTCACGTGACGACCATGTAAAAAGTTACAAAGTATTCTTTGTATAAAATGCTCATTCATCTGTCTCATGCATCATATATATTCTCAGTTATAAAAAGGATTATTATCATTTATATTCAAGACAAATAGTTATTAATGCTTAAAACATGGAAAAATTAAAAACTCAAATATAAGAGAATGCATGGAAAAACAATGTAACCAGTAATAATTAACTGGACTGAAATTATAAAGTTTGTTTGTAATTTACATTTACAAAAAGAGCAATTATTTAAAAACTTGTGATGTTTCTTTAAAACTAAAAGCACAAAAGGTTGTTAAATGCATTTTGTGTTTTGTTGATTTAAAATAGAACTTTCGAACTATTTATACTATTGTATTTTATCTATTTCCACGAACTGAAATTAAATCGTTCATAGAATTTTGTATTATCTAATTTACAGAAAAAATACTTTATATTTGCTTAGAATTTTCTTCTATTACATAAATTATAGTTTCTGTTAATAAGAAGGGAATATGAATACGTAAAAAAATTAAAAATGACTTTTATATCCGTAATGCTCTCTAATTCAAAAAATAGCATGGCTTATATTGAGTGTAGAAAAAAGAGAATCAAATATTTGTTTTAATTACAAAAAGTACAATCAAAACAGTGAAACTAATTATAAGCTCGGAACATTCAATAACTAAAACCTTCATATACAGATGACTGTTTTCACTTTCAAGCTATCAATTTAAAAACTGATAAAAAATGAAACATATCACAATCGTTACTCAACCAAATATAAAATAAGTAATTTTCATTTGTTTACTTCCTTGAAAAAGCCCAATCGTAAACAAGTAGGCGATATAAAAGAAAATGTGCAGAGATGATAATGAGAATGTTTTGTTTACTTATTTTCGTTTCTCAAATATTCTTACAGAAGAGTAAAGTAATTTCTTTAGATTTTGAGCTTCAATCAGCATTATGACTGGTCAACTATATCTGAAAAATTGTGAAGAAATTTAGCAAAATAGAGCATCTCTTTAGGCTGTGAATTCAGTCGAAATTTTCTTTTGTGATAATATTTTGAAAGAAAAAATATTGTAAAGCTAATATTGTGTTAAATATTTGTAGCTTTAGAGAGTGGAATATTGCAGAAAAAGCAATCTATCAATTTCCCGTTTCAAATATATTTTCTTAAATACAATTTTTGGTACTTTTGTGTTATACCATCCAGCTTTATCACCAAATTTGAAGTCATCACCAATGAGTTGCTAAACCACAAATTATGGCAATCCGGCAATGGTGTAATCCTTTAATCTTTAAAGCCAATTTTAAATTCGTCGCCAAAAAGTTACTAAACCGTTGGCGATCGTTGGAGAAGACGGTATAATACGTAAGTACCCAATTTTTAATGTAAACTATATTTTGTAAAAACAAATGACAATTTAAAAAATTATGGAAACTCTACAGTAATATAAAAGTCTCTAACATACCAAGCATTAAGAATTATTGCTTTAATAAAAAAGAGAAATACTGCATTAATTAATGAATCATAAGACAATTGAAACATAAAAATCAACGAAACTATGTCGAAATTCTTTCAAATGGCCTTATAAAATAGAGCAATTCAGAACAAAACAATCATCCCGTTTTTCATCAAGGCATAAAATAAATACAATTCCAGACAAAAGGTAACTTCTTTCTACCGGAATATTAGTCTTTCTTTTTTACAAAAAAGAAAAGAGGCTATTTTAAAAAATTATGAAACTTAATCGAGCGCGAAAAATTCTCATTTGATAATACAACATATCAATGATTCCAGTTTTGGGTTCTTTCCGGGTGATTTCCCGATGCCATTCAAGAGAAACGGAATTCGATAAATCGCTTTAACGGCATCACTGGCAAAGCGCTCCAAATCATTAACGAGATTTTTTGAAAACTCCTTTTCTATGTTTGATGAAGTGAGAAGTACTTTGATTTGCATTGGAAGGGCATTTAAACGGCCAAGGATGAATTGTGAATCATGAGAAGGTAGAATAAAAGAAAGCTTTCCCGGAATGCCATCATGTGCTTTCTTTTTTTAAAAATTGTTAATTTTTTGTGAATTTTGGAATCTCGAATTGCAGATGATTTATTGTTTGTTTTTCTAGTAAAAGACAATATTATTTATGAAGGTGTTCTGCTATTATTTTTCGTTCGATTTTCTTACACAAAAAATATCTTCTTACAATTGTTCGTCTATTTACAGAGCACAAATCAAACATTAGAATAAATAAATGAATAAAAAGTTTATTTGGGATGGGTTTTTTTATTAAGCTGATATATATATTGATCACTTGCATCTTCTTGCAAAAAAAAAGGTTTTATCAAAAATTTTAGCAAAAGTTTGTAGAAATAAAAATTATAATTCACATGATGTACAAAATTCGTCATAACCAAAAACATTCAAATATAGGAAAAACAAAGTGTTGTGAAAATGTAAAATTAAAGAGGTATAATAGATATTAAATCGAAACAATGCAGTATTAAATATCTAAAAAACAGGCTTTCTAGCACAGAGGTAGCCCAGAATACGTTATCATCGTGTTCTGAGAGACCCAGGTTCGAGTCTCGGTTCGGGTTTGGTTGTTCTACTGTGTGCTATCTATGAGATGTGTGATTGTGCCCCCCTGTAAAAAGGGGCTGTGCAAGCGAATGTGATGAGTGTGTAGCTAAAGTCGTACTCTTGATCCTAATTGGCTCTACTTCAAAACCAAGAGGCGCTCCTTTCGGCTTAAATCTGCTGCTGTATCAGGGAGGGGGGGTTGTCCATGGCAAATACCATAAAAAATAACAACAACAAATATCTAAAATAGTTGCTCATTAAAAAAATTCTAAATAAAGATATATTGTTTATAAAACATAAATAATACTGTGTTCAAATTATTCAAAAAAAAATCCTTAGGTGCGTCAAAATGACAATTTATGCAGTTGATCTTTAGAAAACGTTTTTTTTAAATTGCGAAAATATACATAATTTACTAATAATTTAGTACATTGTAGTTTAAACAATTTTTAATACGATGAATTGATTACCGGATATTGTTGCTTTTATAAAAATTCTATTCGTCTATTTTTCTATTCGTCTAAGTGTGAAACCTGACATTCAAGGAGAAGACTAAAATACATCAGTTAAGGGAGTTTTTGTACCTAGGGCCATTTATGGAGTTTCTTAAAAACTTACAATTAGAAATAATTTATTATTCTGAATATTCAGACTGATTCCATTAGGAAATAATTAGTATAACTATATGCGCATATTGGTTTTGCTAATTCAAAAAAAATAACTCAGTTTTTATACATTGAAATTAAATTGACTTTGGATACATATATCAATATTTTAGACTTTGAAAAATTGGAATGAAAAAGATATCAAGCAGAATTTTTTTAATGTAATTAAAATTTTAATTCATAAAACATTGATTTAAAATTTGATATTTTCCTGCAATATCTTCCTGAAATATTACTGTGGGAAAATAAATTTTATCCTTTGCTACTTTTTATTTAAATCGTAACAAATTAATAGTCCATCAAATTATATATTTAAATAAATACTTTCTCTAATTTCTAATAACAACCACATGTTTACTCAGAAAATAAAAGTTTTCATTGTTTCGTCAAGTACATAATCGCTGGTGTGTCTTACATTCCAAAGACAAAGAAGAAGATTTTTAACCATATAGCTTATATAAGCAATATAGCTTATAAAGCATATATAAGAAAACAACAAACTAAGCTGCATTTTTCTGAACTTTCAAATGGAGAGTATATGCACATAAGCATTTTTAATAATGCTTTGGGGCTAAAGGACTCATCCTCATGCATATATGGATTAAACAGAACATACATAAGATAAATAGCATGGCTATAACATCAGTTTGGGGGAATGGAGGATATGGAATTAAATCGCGATGATTAATTTGAAGTGATGCTTTGGAACTAAGGGACTAGTCCTCATAGAAAAGTACATACACAAAATGAACAAAATATATATAAGATAAATGAAACATCAGTTTGACGGAATGGTGGATATGAAATAAAATCGCAGCGATTTATTTGAAAAGAAATATACCCAATATTTCCGATTTGATCATCATAGGCGACTAGTATCGAGAAAAATATTTGATATTTAAAAAATCGATTTCTGGCATAATGTAGTCATCGGCCTATTAATGATTAAATATATTTTACTTTTGTTTATGAAATAAAGTTCGCTTACTTTATTATATAGCAGTGCTGTAATGATTATGTTTTATTTTTTTATAAAGCGAGATAAATTAAATTTGCGAAATAGAGTTTGGAAACACATCCACACTTTTCAAGATACGTTCTTTCATTACGTATTCTTTCGCTAACGCAACAAAGACGAATAAGCTTTTGAACTTCCACCGCAATCAATTTCTCTCTGGGACCAACAGCATCTGACTTGGCGGGCTTAGCCCACATTTGCATGCCGGTTTAATTTTCAACCCCAGAAGAACAGCAACACTTCAATATCTTTCAGGTCGGTTTTATGTGGACGGCGATGCATAAAAATAGACCCTGAACGATCCCACCATCGCCCGTTCCATTAACTGCGAGCTCTAAAAATTGATTCCCTCACCCTCCTTTCCGCTGTAACCCTCCTACACCCTGTTTGAAACGTTCGCTTTTAAAATTGAAAGAAAGTGCGAAAAAGGATAATATCCACGGTTCCCGAAGTGGAGTGGGAAAAAAAAGAAAGAAAAAAAGATAAACAGTGGTCAGCGGGCAGAGAGCCAAGGAAAAGCCTAAGTGCTCATTTGAATCCTCAACTGATAGTCCTCACTGAGAAGAAAAGAGTGCCAGACGTATTTAGCTATTCAGGCACGAGATGTGATTATTTCTACTTTTTCAAAATGTTCCGAGCTCGAGTGAGAAGAATAATAGTCACTTTAGGGACGTTTTAGGAACGCTTCTAGGTTGGGAATGTGAACGATTGCTTCTGCCTTTTTATTTCCATTTTTTTTTTCAAACATATTTTTTACCTTTTTATCTAGCCGGTCTTCTTCAAAGAAAGAAGGGAATGCATTTTTCTTTTGGGAAGAATATTTGTTATGGGTACTTATGGGGAGAATTTTTTTATAGGGTGAAACGGGTAATAAAGAGGATTAAAATATGTAGCGGGAGATCAGATCTTATATGTTCTTTAATTAGTCCCCGAGAGCACTAATAAGCGATTCTGATTCAATAATCCTTTGGTAAGAATGAAAGTAATTCGTGTTCTACCAAAAGATTTATTTTGGGAAAAAAATTTAAAAAAATAAACTGATTTTCTCTTAATGATGAAACTCAGAAATAATTGATACTAAAATAATGATGCGGCATGTTGTTAATTTGAAAATACTTTCCTTTTCAAAAAAAATTAATAATTTAAAAGCTGACTTTTGATATAATGCATTATTATTTTATTGTGAGTTGCTTCGAAGACGTAGATGCCACTTTGAATCTTTAAGTTCTTTTTATTCAGAGGAATCAGGCACTATGTACAAGCAAAAACGAAGAGCACAAAGACAGAACGACAGTATGATGAAAAGTTTATGAAAGTTTTATCCCTGCGAATATATACTTATAGATTTTAATGGGGATCTTTAACGCATACCCATCACATGTACAGTTCATGCAAGGGAATTACAGAGATCTTTTAATGGAATGTACTTCACGGGACGATTTTTATCCTTTCACCCAGAGAGTGGGAATTAATTGGCCTTTAGCTAATTCAGCAATTTTACAAAGTTTTTTTTGAATTAATTAACTAGAACATGTGGAATGCATCAGGGAATAAGAGAATATTTTAGAATTATATTACTATGGGCTAGATTAAGATAAAAATTTGGAAATTAATTAGGGTTTGATTTAATTTTAAAATATCATTAAATATATATATATAATGTCACAAAAATATTAACTTTGAATAATTGCTACACATACAGTGAATTAATAACATACATCAAAGTTGTATACCTCTAATTTATATATAAAAATTATGATTATCTTCGAATTATTTGTAATGCTTCAATAGCTAGTTATAAAGATTCTGGAACCATCAAAAATTTTGCCACTAGAATTCCAAACCTTATTAATCACATATTGATTCAAATATTATGAATATTCTTGAATTGTAATTGTTCATATGATTATGAAATTTTGATTAGTTATAAATGTGTTAGTTTTGATTTTGATTAGTTATAATGTAAAGGGATTTTTTAACATTCTTAACGGATATTTGGTCATAGAACCTCATACTTCTCGATCATTTGGCGATGAATTTGGCTGACGCTCGTGATCAAAAATGAGCTTTCTGGACTTTAAACACCGTATACTCACAAGACTGATTCTAATAATTATATTGTGGTAAAAATTTATAAATTAATATTTCTTTAGCCTGACTTAAACTCGAAGATTTTTCTTTACTTTAACGTTATTTATCCGAAAATTCATCAAGATAGATTTTGAAGTGCAATGCAGATTAAAGAGATATTTTACCACATTAAGAAGTCATCTTATATCCTGTTCTTTTATAATTTTTTTTGTAAAATGAACATAAGATGATTTTTTCAGAAGAAACAACTGATAAATCTAGAAAAAGATAAACTATTTCAATCATTGTTTTCCTGTTAAATGGACATATCAGTCCTTTGGTGATTTTAATTTTAAGAACTACTATACTTTGTAAGAATTAAAATATAAAGAACTAATTCGGTCTCAATTTCCCTCTTTAAATTCAAATTACGATAATATTTGAACTCCAAAAACTCTTTCATCTTTCAAGTAAACATTTAACTCTTTATTTTTGAGTGGAATATTATAATTAACCAATGATTATTCATTTCATCTGAAGAGGTAGAAGGGGGGTTACTGCTCTTGAA
The DNA here is from genome assembly GCA_026289955.1 of Argiope argentata. Classification (NCBI taxonomy): domain Eukaryota; kingdom Metazoa; phylum Arthropoda; class Arachnida; order Araneae; family Araneidae; genus Argiope; species Argiope argentata. Next base: position 1,814,857 of record JAOUZG010000498.1, read on the forward strand.
CGGTTTTAAAAAATTAAATAATAAAAATTGAAAAAGAAAATTTTGTTCCCGAAACAGTAATTCAGAGAAACAAGAAGAAAATCATAATAATTAATTATGAGAGTAGTTCAATTTTTTAAAGTAAACTCTGTTTTGAGTGTAATTATACGTCCTTTCTCTGGAAAATTATACCTCATTCCATCATTATCCATTTTGCTTCTCAATTTTTGCGGAAAGAAAATTATTTAAATATGCAAACTGTATAAAAACAAAATGCATCTTAAATTAGTACTGTTAGAAAAATAATTTTTCACTTTAATTCTTGTTTATTTAATTAAATATGGGTAAATATTCATAAAAAATTGTTTTTGGTAAAGGGGTTTTTATTTTTTTAGGGCAACTTTAAAAGCATAATATAAAAGATAAAAATAAAGTTTTAAACATATTTTTTTAAGTATCTTTTTCTCGAAATCTCTGGAGTACATATAGTACCACGTTTCGTTGTTCGTGTAGATTGAAAATTCATAAAACAATCTCTAGAAAATAACAAGACTTTTGTTCGTAAAAATTTCCAGAAGATACAGGACATTATAGCAGCTACGAGTCACAATTCGCAGTTCCAATTCAGCTATTACAACACGAAACAGCTTCTAAAACGCAGAGGTCTCTAATACCTGAAACATATAAGAGCTTCTGTGCATTGGGCTAACACTCTTATCGTCATTACTCTTCTCCTAATCTTCATAATCAATCGGGCTGTGGTATTTATACCCAACTTGGCCGAAAAATCTAGAACGTTGGCCAAGTTTCTGAAAGGTTCTAGGCTATCACGCTTGGTAATTGTCCTAGAGTTTAGGTGATAAAAGTTTCCAAAACTATCTATTTTTCGCCAAATTTTGCCAAATCCCTAAAAATCTAGCTAAAATTTTGCCAAGTCACCAAAACAATGGAAATGCCGTTTTTATGAAAAATGGTTCTTAATTGCCTGCTTTTCCTATTAAAATCTGAGTATTTAAGATCGCTCTGAGATCATTTGAGACGAATATAAATTCTTACAGAAATACTTAAAAACTTAGAAACAATATTATATCGTCTACCTCTAGAATTTCCATTAATGTCGATTGGACATCGGAACCGGTTTAGTATGTTATCCTTTCTACATTTTAGCATGGAATTTGAAAATGTTTTGTGAATTTTAATCGTTTTTAATGGTGATTAAACAGAAAAAAAGTATTGGATTTCTATGTTAATTAGGAGAGATTACACAACTAAATATACCCAGAACCTCTATCGGTGTTGTTTCGTAACCAAGGTGATTTATCATTAGAAATAACAGCCATTGAAGAAGTAATACTTCATTCACTAAGTAAACCAAACTACTCAGCGTAATATCGCACGTTTATCTGGCCTTGAATGCAGCGTTATTGGGTTCACAGCAGAAATGAATAAATTATTAAAAATTGTTGTGTCTATGTGTCTCGTTACATAGCATCTCCTCATAAAAATAATCATTCAATTTTCGAACCTTATTGATACATCCTGAAACAATACCTCGTAGTTAATGTCTAAGAGCTGCTGGAATTCAAATTTTTTAGCGAGAGCATTTTGTGAATTAATCGAAAGATTGTGAACTGTCTTGTTCTAATTTAGATTCCGAAGTAGACATAAGAAAGTGTGAAAGTGACCGCGAAGAATCTGAAGAAGTGATAAGAGCGTAAGTTATTTTGTTACAGTTTTTTATGATATAATGGGTCATAATTTATAATTACATGATTTTTTTAATTATTAAAACTAAACTCTTATAAATAGTATCATTTTAATAATCAGGCAGATTATTAAAATGACAATTATTTTATTTTATATTTTAGTATCGAAACGCCACTTGTGGACGTTTAAGGTAAATCGAAACCATTGTCGTTCTTGTGCTGATTCTTCTAAGGAAATTTAATTTATACTATAGATCTATCAAACATATAAAATTTATACTTTGGCAATGCGAATTTTAGAAATTTTAATTCAACAAAAAATAAAAAGCATACGAAAATTCTCAAAATATTCAGGTTCTTTCGTATCACAACGCTTGAAAACTTAAATGTAGAGTTCATTTATTTTCAGAATTTTGCAATTCATAAATTAATTTTTTTATTTTTCATGAAAATTGCCATATCATAAACATATTTCTACTTTCTGGACTTTCAACAAGTAAAGAAAATCAAGCGTCAGTATACTAGATTCAGCAATGAAAACGATTTGGATTTCAAAGCAATACAGTAATCTATTGTTGAAAATTAAGCAAAAAATATTGTTTTTTGAAATCAACAAGTATTAAACATAATCTACCTGATTATTAAAATGATATCATTAGAAGAATAACTTTTACATATTAAACGTGTGGAGAAATGCAATGAGAAATGTTGAAGAATTCGTATATGCTGTTTTTATCATCGTTTCAAGAATCATATAAAAAATTCTTTAACCATCTAGCATAAATTATAGTAACACATACGCTCAAGTACTCAGCAATAATATATTTTGCATTAATTTTTATAAATGAGAATTTATGCAATAGTTTCGTTAAATTGACATTCTATATTTGCTAACTCTAATATTGGCAACAAAAGATAAATTCGATATTTAATATCAATCTACCAACATAAAGAAGGGACTTCTGATTCCTTACATATTTAACATTTTTCTAGCTCCAATGTGGGAGGAATATTTGACAGAATTGAATCTTGAATTTGAAATTCCCAGGAAAAACAATAATAAACCATTAACTCACTATTGCTGTAATCTATTCATTAAAAGCAAACTATCGGTTACTTTAGTTCGATATCAAAAATTAAATCACAGTTTTATCTATAATAAAGTTAAAGATCCATTGGCTTGTCAGATGGGATTCAAAAACTTTTTAAAAAATCAAATGCTTATTTTTAATTTAATATAACTTTTCAGACGATTTTACTGGGATTTCAGGAATAAGTCCACTTTTATGCCCACCAAGTGGTACTGTTACGTGACACTTTTCAACAAGTTCAGAAATTTCGAAAAGGCCCTTTTTGCAGCATCTTCCAGTACAGCAAACGGCCATTCGATCCCACAGCACTCGATCGAAATTGAAATTCAGACTTTTGTACCAGCCCACGTCCACAACAAAGAGGAAAATATTTCCCATATAGCAGATAACCCATTCTCCAAAAAGTACTTCCCGCCTATTGCATCGCCGGTCATTTTGCATCGGGAAAAGAGAAGAAAACCGTGCGCCTTCCCAAAACAAAGGATACCCCGTTTCCCGCCTTCTTTAAATCCCAAGTTCGAAAGACGTGACTGAAGTCTTGATATGAACCATAAAATAGGTATAGGACGTCGAAAACGGTTATGACCTCACGTTTATTGTCCCCTATAATAGGGAACTGGAGGAAGTATATAGGGTTCAAGTCGCTACTTTTATGGTGCAGCTTTACACGAACCCGTTCCGACCCTAGTGGGGTAAGTCACCTCCCTGTATTTCTATGTCCCAGACAGAAAAGAAGACTATTATAACGACAGCAATCAAGAATTATTGTGAACCAGACTGCAATATCTAATAATATCCACTCGTCTATTACACGTATCATATTATTGATTTACCAGAAATTCATGACGATGCGATTAAAACCTTCGATTTCAACTTTGACTTGATTCACTCTGGCGAGGTGACAAGTGCTGGGCTTCTTATATGTCCAACTTTTTTCGGACGTTTAAGTGTCACATGTAATCATCGAAAGACATGTCCTTGCCAGATGGCCTGGATTTTGTGGGACATGTCCTATTTTGACTGTTTTCTGGGTAAGGATCTTTATATATATAGATATATATATACACACACATTATGTGTCATCAGGGATTTGTGAGTGAAGTAGGCTTAAAGTGAAATGCCGATTCAAGAGCTAGTATGTTTTTCATGAAGTAGTCAAAAGTTCCAGGAGGTTATTAAGTGTTGTCCAACGACTAAGGGTGGCACATAAACTGAACTGAATCACCCATAACTTTCGTTGCATTCGTTAGTGAAATAAAAACCGTCTTATATGTAATAAAATGACGTTTTATTACATTTAAAATATATAATAACTTCGAATGTAATAATATCTGTGTTATTACCCTAACTTAATATCCGGCAGGGGAAACATCTGCCCGGAATTGAAGTATAGGGTTAACTCGCCAGGCTGTGTGACCGTAAAGCTAAGTGTAAAGAATAATAAAATTTTGAAAGTCTTAGCTTATCTCAACAATAATTTTACGATATATTTTAGTCATAAAATATAAATTATATTTGAAAAACACTGAAATCACTCAAACACCTTAAATATTTTACAGGGGATTTTTTTAATAAATGAAAAACTAAAATATTTGTTCATGAACTCTAAACTGTAAATTACATATCTGAGTACCAAATAAGTTTTCATAATGAAGTTATATAATTAAGTATTTATATCATCATAATAAAAAATCTAATTTATGATTGATTTTTTATTGTATTTAATACATGGGTTATCTTCGAAAAGTAAAGAATAAAAAAAAGTTTGAAGTATAATCGATATAATTTATTTTAATTCTTTATAGAAATCAATGAAAATAAATATAACTCCAATATATTAAATACTATGGAGATATAGTTTCTTCATATGTCACCATGATAGCTTCACAAATTAGAGGCATGAAAAAAACCCTCCAGAAAATTATTCAGAACAGGCGTAATATTATATTATTATTGATAAATTATTGAAGATCATGATTTTACTGATATATTATTTCCGGACAGCCTATATATAGCGACCAATTTACTTCAAAGGATGCCAACTTTAAATCAGGGGCATTGAGATTATTATTTCTGCAAAACTTTTAACAGGAAATACTTTCTGCAAAAAAAAATTATTTTTTAAATCATTGATCTTTCTTTTCTTGAAGTAAAAATGTTGAAAGTATTTGTAATTAAAACATTTCAGTAAGATGAATTAAAAAGGTACAGAATAAATACAGAAATGATTAAAAAAATCAGATTTTTATTAAAGTTTTAACAGAATTCTTAAATTATTTAAAATTTTTCTTAACATCCAGGAATGTGTTGTAAAAAATTAAATTAAAATATGATGCTCCATTAATTCTTTACCTTAAGAAGAATTTAAGTTAATTTTAATTTTAATATGTTTCAAATTTCTAACATTCCATTTTTTATTGTTACTCTAAATTTTTAACTTTTTAAAATATGAAGTTAGAAGTTAAATATTTAGCTTTTTCTCTGAAATTCTTAAATATTAAAGAATTATAATGTTCTCGTTTATTAGCTACATACTTTAAATATTTGGTATATGGTTGTATAAAAAATAAGTCGTTCCCTTATTTATAGAGCATTTAATAATGCATATTTCTTAACTTATAGGAAATCAGATGTTTCGAATGAACTGAAACTATATGAATTGTATATTATTCAAAAAATGACGTAAGTTATCGAATAATTAAAAAAAATATTTCATTATGTTTTTTATTACTTTTAACTTAATACAGAGTGTATATATAATGCTATACTTTTATTTAAAAAAATTGGAAAGCAGAAATTTGCAAAAGAATTTATTACTTAGATGCTGATTTTTCAAGTGCGAAATTTCCAAAATATGCAGCTTTTTCTAAACCATGAAAAACTGAAATTCCCCAAAAGTTTCACCCGTTAACTCTTTTTCTGTACATTATCATTTTACATTCTCCACATTATAAGGTAAGAAAGAAAAGTAAATACAGTCATCTGTAAAGAAACGTTAAATATTTCAATTTTTTTTCTTCTTTTCACTTTCGAGTGAAAATCTCTATCAACAATAAAAAGGATCAGGCAGTATCCCCCAATGAGGTTTTCGAGGCCCACTCAAGCGGATGTAATTTGATATATGAGATTGGCAGAAAAATAAAGAGAGCCTAACATTTTCTGCAGATATGAGCACCGATGGAGAATTTGGGGATGTGGAAGGTGGTAAGATATTGGGGGGTTCAAATAATCTATGGTGACTTTCTTCGACTCAAAAATAAAATGTCATAAATTGAGAGCCCAGGGTAGCTTGCACTTGTGATAGATTCTACTATTCTTCTGAAAAATATATATGGATATAAAAATTCTACGAAAGAATCTACGACAGCTGATTTCCTTATTCATATGTCACTGACAAATTCTTGGCTTAGAGCTCGTAAAATGTCCAAACTTTCCATTTTGCCTCTCAAACTTGTTGTGTGTGCCTTTCCGAAAGAATAGGAGAAGGGTATATTTATTTGTTTGTTTGAGATTTAAAAAAAATAATATTGAACTGCCGGTGCTGTTGTGAAAGGAAGGAAGAAAGGTTCTGTGTCATTATTTTGCTTTATTTCGTAAGACGGGAAGCGGGATTCGCAAAGAATTATGTTTTATCCTTATTTCATTTCATAGATTTTTTTTTCTTCATGAAAAAAAAAGGGTTCGTGTTTTTCGAAAGTAAAGGAAATTCTAAGCTGGAGATATCTCATTTTGGTCTGCAGATGATGTCACTTTATCTCTATTTTTTTTCTTTTTGTTTGGATGGGAAAAAATATATTTGGAAATCGTTATTTTCTTTTCTAACAACGGAGGTTTTTGAGAGTTGTGAAAAAATAGGGAAAGTTATCTTGAGAATACAGAGATTTGACAAAGCCCGAAATATCAAGGATTTATATAAATGAATATATCATATTACCAATATTATTAAGAATACAAATGGCTAATTTTCTGCCTAAAAATTATTAAATACACTTATAAAAATATTTTTAGTTTGTTTTATTTTAATGATATTTTCAGAGAAATAGTGAAATATGAGAGCACAGATATTGGACGAAGTTAGAATTGTCGATGATTTTGATAATTGACAATTTAAATTCACCATGATTAATAGTAATGCACTTGAATAATTTTTTATTTGAAAATTAGTAGATACGCTAGCAAAATAATTTTCATATTAATCATAATATTTTGTCAATTAATGAGTGTTTGACTCTAAAGACGAATTTTAGTTTTTATATCTAAATATGTAATCAAGTAATTCAATGTATTAAACTTGTAATAATTGAAAGAATGATAGATTCTTTTTATGCTAAAATATAACAAGAAATCATTATTATATGGACTACAATACAAAGTGTACAATCTAAAAAGAAAGTTTAATATAATACGAAAAAAAATTATTTCAGAATTCTAAATTTAATCATCATGTTTTATAATTTAAAAAACTCATACGTAAGAATCAATAATCTATATGCGCTTCCAAAATATTCATTTTGACAGTTCTGCATTTTTCATTTGAAAAGATTATTTGATTCAAAAATGGATATGATTCGTTAATATTTTTAAGTACGTTTCCCAGGTTGCAATTCTGACATACTAGTTTTCCTTAACTTTGATGTTTTAAATATAAAATTTTTGTAAAGATTATCGTGGAAATAATGTATGCCTACTTGTCATAAGGATAAAGGTGCTAGCGATTAACGCATAAGATTTATAATTTTCCAGAATCTCAATATAAATAAAAGTCACCATCACATTATATTAATTTTCATGAACTATCTCATTATAACATATTTTATGTAATGAGAATAACTATCTCATTATATTAAGCCAATTTCTTTAAATTAATTTTCTACTTTCATGCAGATCTACTATTTATTATCTCAGTAAAACTTTTTCTATCACATTTGTCAGTTACAAAAAAAAGGATGATTCTTCATATGCTGTTTTCTGATATTGATAGTAACTCGTAATATGGAGAATTCAGGATTCGAACCTGATTTCATCTCAAATTCATGAAGATCCAAATTAAATTCATTGGATTAAAAAATTCAGAAATTTGCGGAAGAAAAGGTCGATTTCATCATCTCATCATAGATCAAAATTTAGAATTCTAATACAACTCACAAAATAAGACATTAATTAATTTAACCAAAAAAGAAATTATCATACAATATCGACTAGAACTCATATCTATGTATTGTGTTGTAATTCATGCCACGAAAAGAGCATAATAATTGAATTAGTAAATACTCTACAACTCAGAAATTTCATACATCTTGTTTTTAAAAAAATATCACTCAAAACTAAGGAAAGACCACTACTAATAGCCTAAACATCCAGCTGTTATTACAACAGCCTTCTAGATATAAATAAATTAAAGAAATATAAGGTTTAAATTGAAAACAAAATGGAAGAAAGAATGAATCCATCCTCAATAATTTATCAGGGATCATCTTCAAGAAGAAATCCAGACGGATTTGCGGCTGGCAACAAGTTTCTTACAATTTATAATTTATATTCCTCTCATTTGATTAATTTAATATATTTTGAGACAGGATTATTTAAAAAAATTAAACATTATATTCAGGTAATTTTAATGGTATTTTATATGTGGTCGCTTTAGTGCGTTATAAACACATTTTTTTTCATTCTAAAAAATTTAATTTATAATATGGGTTCATAAATATTGCTTCGAATATTTTTGCTTTTAATTTCCCTCCAGATATGAATAATTATCTAGCTTATAATCCCTATAAAATATAATTGATCAAATAGTTATTTACTATAAACTTCGAGATTTGCAGAATGCTTTGATTTCTCATTTCAACATTTCGTAACTACTACACATATACATTCATTTAAAGAGATTTCATACATTTTCCAAATTATTTAGCTTCAAAAATTAAGTGCATCAGAAATAAAAATTTTACTAAACCCAACCTTATCTTGAAATTTCTAGTTAGCGGCTAAATCCATTCAGTTACTTCTGAAATGAATATTTCTTTGGATTTTTTCGCCGAGTAACTTTTACAAGGACAAGCTATTACAAAAATATTTCTTTCCTCCATGAATATTTCTCCTCGAATAACCATCACCTCTATATGAGAATCTCCGGATTCTTGCGAGATAAAAAGCGAATCATTATTTCATTGCTTCGGGCTAGGAATCCCTTCCGATCTGTAATAGACGAAGCTTTATTCAGTTGGGATTCTTATCAACTCCGCTCTGTCAGAGAAGCTTTCTTAACTCATATCTGTCGATTCGATTGCCCCGGGTTTAAATGATGTCGCAATGATGAATAGAATAAAATTAAAACAATCAATAGAGGAGCATGTCTCATGAATATTGCAGTTGTCTTTTGTAGTTGCTGCTTTTTTGTTGTTGTTGCTGTTGTTCAATGAATAATGATGAATCTCGTTTTGTTCTCTCCTCGAATCGAAAAGTTGCGAGTAGTTTTCGAATTGGAATTTGTTAAAAAAAACATTCGTGCAGCTGGCCTGTGAGTTTTATTCAAACGCATACGCTGAGAAAGATTGGAACACAAAGAGTTATTGAACGACAAATTGGAAAATAAAAAAAGCGTTCTTTTTGCAGCTGATTGCATAATTTATTCGCTTTAATTTGCTAAATTGATAGTGACCGTGTCTTTCAGTGCATAGACGCTTATTTTTATTTAAGAAATAATTAAACACAAACTACACTTTTTATTTTATTTTAAGTTTTCGTTGGATGCATATGTTTAGCTATTTCGTTAATTAATTGTTAGAGAAAACATTGACAAAAATAGCTTTCAGGAGAAAAAAACGCAAATGAAAATATTAACATTATAGGCAGCTATTAGAAGCACACATTTAATTTTTAATACATTTTAATCAAATCTTACACAAAAAAATTTCGTATTCACTAATAAACAATTAAGCTGAAAAATAGCTATGTTTTCTTATGGTATATTTCCAGTAATTGCACTTGCCCATTTACACTAAATTTATAAATATATTTGAGTTACTACCGCCCTGTCTAAGCATACTGGGTAAAATAAATGATTGTTCTTCGCGACAACACAGATGATAGCTCTAGATCTTAATAATTATTAATTGATATAGTACTAATCCTCTTTTAGGAAGTTCGTTCTCATCATAGAAATGAAGATAACACTACTCCACAGCTTTAATGTGCCCACGTAGGGAGTTAGAAAAAAAATCACCAGGCTCATTCTTTTCTTATATGATACTAAAGGTGCCCCCAAGTGTAATTTTTTTTAAAAAAAATTCTAGAGACTATTTATTATTTACAACTCCTATTAATAGCAAAGGTTATTTATTTTAAATAATCAGTCCTGCGAACAATATAAAAGATCGTTTTCTATAAAGGCTAATCTAAAGCCAACATTCATAACTTCAATTTTGGGAAATATTCTTGTTCTTTTACATTTTAACGTTATCTCGCCAAACGTTTTGGTGTTAACAAGTCATCGGGGTTTTACTATAATATTTCTAGAGTTATATAAGTATGTATAAACAATTAATTAGATATAAAATGTAAACAAGTTAAGTAGTCTATAGAAATCTCTTAAATTTGAACTATAAACATACTTTTCTTTCACGTTAGAGACCTTTTTTCTTGCATTATTTCAATGCTGGTGCATGTTTTAGAAATTCTGTACAACTTAAAGATTTATTTGATAATTAAAAGGTAATATTTCGCTTTATATATTTTCATTATTCAATTATATTTCGTCGCTAAGCAAGGAACTCACGTATATTTACCAATCTATTATGTAAAGAATTAGGCATTTATCTAATTCTTTACATAATTTCTGTATAAAAATATATGTTTCTTTTGTTCAGCCATAGGTTTCATTTTCAAGTTTTAAGCCATACGCATAATTATCAGTAATGTTTAAGAGAAAATAAATGACGGAACTAGAAACTATTACGCACATGTGCACATAAAAGAATTCAAAATGAATTAAAATAAAAAAAATCATTACGTGATAATACATATGAAAATTCTTATAATATGTTATAGTATATAAAAACACAAGGACTAAACTAGGAGTTAATTTATTTTTAAATAATATGATAGCACTCATCCCTTAGAGAGGAACGATTGAAAAATTGTTGATAATTGTTGAATGTTTTGAGATTGATAAATTAAAGAAATTAAGCCACAAAAACAAATTTAAACGAAAAAAAAATTTTTATTTAAGCATGTTGTGCTAAATGGTAAATAAATTATTTTTCGGTTGAAATAAATTATTTTACAAAATTATATTCTTATTTTGTTAATAATGTTCTTAATTGGTTTACTATTCTAATTTAATAAAATATTTTTGAGAAAATCCGATGTAACTATAATTGTATAAAGTATAAATATATTTCAAATCTGTCTTCATGCAGATTAATGCATCCGTTGTTTTTTTCTTCTTACTTCCCACTGATAAATTAATTCAAACTGCAATTTCTGAGGTGATAGAAAGATGCATCAAATTTTCACTTTATATGTAGACAAATTGTATTATTTTAAATTGGCTTACTATTTTAATTCTAAACTAAGGAAATATTTTTGAGAAAATTCACTGGTACTTTAATTTTATAAAGTATAAATATATTTAAAGTATAAATATATAAATTAATTCAAACTTGCAATATCTGAGATGATAGAACGATACCTCAAATTTTCACTTTATATTTAGACAAAATGCGTTAAATTAGGAAATATTTTTTCGAAGTAACCGTAAGATATTTTCTGCTACTTTTAACTGACGTACAACGTTTAAGTTACAGTTAATTCCCAGACAATGCTCAATTTCATTCTTCCTCAGTCAATTCCCAAGCATATAATCTGAACAAAAATAGACTCACTCCTTACCATTCGTCTCGGAGACTCATTAAAATATACCCATTCTTAAGATCCACATTTAACCGAATAGTTAAAGCGCGCAGACACTTGTAATGTGAAACGCCGTTGCCAGTTTCAAGCGCACTCCAACTTCGACTTCTGCAGACGAACATCACTTCTGCCGCCTCCACGGCAGCTATTTAGGATTCAAAATGGTCGAAAAGCTGCCATTAAATAGATGCAAGGAATTTCAAAGGGCGTGATCTCTCTCTTAGAACTTATTTCATGGAGGTTAAGACTCAAATGACGTCACACGAATTGACCTAATTTAGCCTATCACATTTTAACCCCTGAGCGTCAACAAAGTTTATTCTCGAACCGGTGGCATTCCCCATCTAATCTCGAACGCAGGGCACGGAAGTCTTAGCCGTCTGCAAGACCCTTAATGGCTGGCGGAATGAGGCGAATATTTCCTTTTCGTAAATGACGATGCAATCAGAAGAGGACGTTTGGAATGGTCTCGCAGGAGCCAATGAGGAAGAGGGAAAAGTTTTTATTTACCAATCAATAGCTGCGAAACCCAGGAGTCACGTCCAGTAATTAGAGTAACTGTTTCATTAAAACGGGCGGGCAATTGCACCGGATCTGATCTGATTGCTTCAGGCTGTTCCCGAATAGGAATCTTATGAGGCATGGGGATGGAAACGTTTCTATCTTTTTATCGAGAAATGTTTAGTTACGAAAAACAAAACAGATCCCAAACATCTGTCCCAGAGGATGGAGCTTCCTTCCCTGAAGTTAAAGGTAAAACAGAAGATACAAGAAAAGCCACGTGCTATGAAGTGAATCAATTTGTATAAAAACGTTGGTTTTACTATATAGTGTTGATTCCTTTTTTGAGATTCTTGTGGAAAATATTTAAGCTAAGCCAATGTAACCATCATTTAATGTACACAGTCATACTATAATTTATATAAGACACCATGAAAATATTCTACAACAAAATATCAAAAATAATGGCATATTTTCAAAAATGAATCCAATTAGCATCATATGAAATGAAATCGCAAAAATATTTTATAAGAATTCATTTGGTGTCAGTGTTGTTTACATTAGAGAGTTGGATTTCGATGTTTTAATGACTTTATTCATATGAGCTATTCTATTGTATAATGTAGTGTGTAGATTAAATAAATTCCCCTATTTGTAGACATATCTGACTGAATATAATGAACTGGAATTGAATGAAATTCAATTAATATATATTAAAAGCCATGAGATGTTAAATTCTTCAAAAAAAGAAAAAAAGGGGATAGCAATTTCTTGATATATTACTATACACAAATAGAATACCAACGATTTGAAAGTTATTATGGTGGCCAAGAAGTTAAGGATGTTTATTAATAAAATATTATTTTCGATGAGCTTCAGACTGCATATCCATTATCTCCATACACATTTTTTTTACCATTTGAGCATTAATAGAATTTTGTATAATCCATTTCTTACTGGTTCGTAGTGATCTTTACTTATTTCAAAAGAATCAAAACCTTTCTCATGTAGGATTTTACTGATAAATTTGCAAAAATAATTTATTTATGTTTTGGAGTCTATAATGAAGTTTTGTTTCATTCCTTTTTTTAAAAACTTTATATTCAGATTCCTCCTAACTGGAAACATTTTAGGAGCCGTCTAAAGTACTTTATGCTTAATTGGCTACTCAGACCTACCACTACGGTATAAGAATTAAACTGATTGAGTGGAACTTCTCGGCTGCAATACTGGCGGGAGTATGTTTGAGTTTTAGAGGTCATCGCCTGCCACAATTCAACCCTTCCCCCGAAAAGCAAGCTCCGCCATTTCTCTATCACCCGAGTGGCATGAACCAACTGTCATACCAGAAGCTTCTCTTCATCTATGAGATGGTTCAGTCCTTTCCACAATAGATGGTCATCCTAACTAATAAATAATTAAAATGTATTAGTTGTTTTAATAGCTAATAGAATTGCATGTTGTTAAATCCTGATATGATTGTGATGAAAATAAAGAAAAAGAAAAATGATACCTTTAAAACAAATTCCAAACATCATCAAATAATCAGTGAATAAAAACATCAAAACTAAGACTTTTCTTTAACAGGGAATAATTTTATTCAGTTTGTTGTTGTTGTTCTTTTTATAATCTACCATCTCGTAAATACAGCTTTAAATTATTTTCTGGTGGACCATAACATAGTTAGCATCAAATGGCAGTATAATATTTCAAAAAGTTTAGTCTTAACAAATCCCCAAGTGCTCAATGAAAGAAACTTTTATGCAAGTTTTTAATAGTAGTTAAGTCACCACAGGAGAGCTACTCTACAAATAATTAGTGACCATAATAATCATTTTAACTATGTAAGAAGTATTCGACATCAAGGGACTATAATTTATGTTTTATATTAAAGAAAAGCTGCTCGTTTCTTTTGACTTATAACCATTTACTGATCATCAGTTCTAAATTATGGAAATTAGTATGTTGATATCCTGAAATTAATATTTGTGAAATAGGCTTAGTGTGAATAAAAATTTGATTATTCTCTGAAAGGAATCAAAATAAAATTAATATATAAAGTATCATATATCAGGAATAAAAGAAGTGTAGGTATTATACAGGATATAAATTTTTACAAATTGTTCGCTTTGATCGAACAGAGTTAATTGTAAAATAATCCTAAAAGTTTTTTAAAGCCTTAAAAAACAAAATAATATTGTCTTTTAATATTTAAACTCACTAAAAGGAAATCCTCTGCAGATATGTTTTCGAACTTGAAATCTCAGAACTGCTTGTGTTTTACATTTATCATATTTTAAGTGTGTCAAAATGCATTGCATTGCGACACAAGGCTTTTAATTCTTATTAAATCATCATTTCAGTGATTGAGAAATCACAAATTAACAAACTCAATTAAACAAAGCGCGCAACGGACCCATCTTAGAGCAGCTCTCTATCCTACACTTGACTGAGTAATCACTTAAAGAAATTAAACATATCCTCGACTAAACGACACGCTCTCCACCCAGAGGGAAAAATAAACGATAATGGTCCAATTCCTTTTAAGAATCCCTGACCACAAATAAATCACGGATTTTTTCCCCCTCTGAGCTTCAAATTTACCAGAAGATCAGAATGGATGCTTAAGAAAATCGTTCAGAACGAACTCTCCAGCTGAACGTTTGAAAAGAATCTATTAGTCGGAGTCAGGACGTTAAGACTCTGGGCTAATTGGTCCAGTTCTCGGACAACTCCAATTACTTTTCGTCCGAAGAAAACAGTTTTTTCCTATCTCTTTTCTTTTTTATTCTTTTTGTCGTACCATGGGCCTCTAGGACTGGGTACTATTCCCGGACCTTGTTTGCCGGATCATGCAGAGCGTTTTATTGGTCTGGAGTCCGGTTTTATTTTCCGGGCAAATTCTAGGAGGGCATTTTCCGAGATTTCAGACAGACGATGAAACGGCAGATGAAACAGTTGGAGGAAAAACTATGGAGATGCAGGGAAAGGCTAATTGGGTCTGTTTGGAGGGATTTCTGAATGATTGCGTCTGGCTTTGACATAATCTGGTCTACTGCGGTTTCGCTTCAGTTGCAGAAGGAATGGCGACTCGATCCCTTTTTCGGACTGCTGTTGAGACATAAGAAAACTCAAAGTTTTCAGATTTACTGTTTTTCATACTTTTTCATTTCTTTCTCATTGTATATATATGATACATTTTCAGATACGCTCGTACCATCCATTTTTAACATATTTTCAAACCTAAATCTCAAAAAAGCAAAAATAATTTCTTACCCTGTTAACATACGATACTTAAGGATGTTTTTTTTATTTAGCTTTGAATAATATTGCCTATTTGCCAGAGTAAGAAAGAAAGATATGCAGATATTTGAATGGATTTCAGAACAATGGTCCTTGGCTATACTTATGTTAGTTCTGCGAATTTGGAACGAAATTGAAGATTCTAGACCATACAATTATTATATTGTGTGTGAGTGTGTTATCTAAAATATGAAGCTTCTTCTTGAAAATTCCATGCTTTATTTGAGAGAACATTAAAGACAAAATAGTCACCAAGAAGCTATTCTGTCTTTAGATTTTTTTAAACCAAAGCGAGCTCTATAATTGCCATCTGAGCACTCTCATGCTTTTTCAGTTGTTGAATAAAGATGTCCTGTGTCCGAGTGAACTGTTTTATTTTATAAAAGTTGTTCTTATTGCATTTAGGCTATGTTTTACGGGATTTTTTTATGCTTGTGTTAATAAATCACATCTACTTATAACGGAGGATTCTGGATTTCTTGGACCGTAACCCAAAAGACGGATTACTGCAAAAATATTTTGAATGTCATATGTGAATATCGTAAAGCTTTTACACAGTTTTTAAACATTTTGTGTGCATAGAGTATGCTCTTTCAAGTATATGTTCAAAGCAGAGGAAAAAAAACAACGAATTACAAAATACAATGAATATATTTGAGGAATATAAGGAAAATATCTAGGCACAACAACACTAAAAAAAGATAGAGTTATTTGGGAATGCTGGCATTCTTTTCTAAGTAATTAACTGAGCGAAATTTAATTCTTTATCATAATTTCTCCTTCAAGAATGGTTATTATGTGGATATAACTAATAAAATTACCTTTATTTAGCTATATTATACCATGTTCAAGGTATTTAAGCATAAAGTGTTTGACTAAAAAGTAACTAATACAATATATAAATTATTTGTAAAAGAAAGGAAGAAACTAACCAAAAATAGACATTCTCATGGTTTTATAAATGCCATTATTATCTTTTTAATTTTTGAAGAATTTTGATCTTCAAACTGAACAGAATAAGCGGTAAAGGAAAGAGTAAATCTCATAAATCGAGGGGGGAATTTTTAATGCATATTTATTTGCAAGACAATTAAAAATAATTGATGATACCTGTAATTAATCATGCTGAGAAACAATTTAAATATAGAAAAAATTATCATGAATGCAGAAAGAGAAAATAACTTTATGTTAGCTTATTTATAGTCACATCGCATCTTGAAGTAATACGAAACAGGTTTTGAGACAGATCCAGAAAATTCTGAAAATACAGTCAGAACGACAAAAATGAAATTGTCTTCCCAGCCCAAAAATCAAGATATTACCACCGAGACAACGTGATCCATAAAAATATTTTAGGAATATTACGTTTGCCGAAAGAAAAAAAAAGAAATTTCAGCTTCGACTGAAAATAATTCTTCACATGTGAGGATTCAATTATAATTCGAAATATTGAAATTTAATCCAATTCGTGCACACTGTAAATTATCCCCTTTTTAGCATTTTTCAATAGATTTTTAAAAAATAGAGGATGAAGCACATCTTTAAATATTTAAAGTCACGTTCTTTGTTTTATATTTAACAGAATAAGAAAATTGTTGATTTAAATAAACGTTATTCCGAAGTAAATACCAAATTTTTTAATAACATTCAGAACGAGATCTTTAATTGTCAGATGATAAAAAAAATGAAAAAAGAAACGTATTTTGAATGTATATGTCATGTAATCCCTTTTTTATTTATTAACCAGAAATGCTTATTTATTATATCCATATATCCCACTGTGGGGAGCACTTCAAAAATTGGGATAAGAAGCTCCAGAATGTTGGTTATTATGTATGTATGTTACTCTCCGGCATGGTTAATACAGAGCTATGTGGGGGCTGGCTACTTCTCATTTATGATAGAACGTACTTTCGAAGGGAACGATTGTGCCGTGGCCGGTAATAGCTCTTAGAACTTAGCCACTGTTCTCCCTAGTATCGGGCTTACTCGATGATGTGGTCATTCAGTTTTTTTCATGTGCTTACGGTTGGATTAGATTAGTCATTTAGTGATTATAATAACATTTAAAATAATAAAATTCCCGATAAGATTCAATGAAAATATTTATTGTTCTTGACCCTTTATCTACTGAATTATGTTGCTACCAATTTCCCTACTTCCGTTTGGCACTAGCAGTTAAGTTTCCTTGCAGAATAACCATAGAGGATCAAAGAGAAAAAATGTAATTAGTAAAAATATCTTAATTTAATTATTAAATAAATATTTTCTTTCTTACTTTTAGCTTATATTAATTTATGGCTAAATGGGGTACAATATCCGTTTTTTTAGAATACCATCGGCAAAAATAGCCATATTACGAAAATATAATACTTATAAGTACCGTCACTTGATAAAGGGTTAAACATATGCACCAAATACGAAATTAATTGAATTCCTTTAATTCATATGTTTCAGTTTCAAATTGATTTAAAACTATTTGAGGGATTATTAAAGTTGTCTATTAGATGGATAATGTTCGTTTATTTGTATATAACTAATCTACCAGGTGCTGTTCAGAGTACCTCAGTTCCCGTTGCGAATCAAAAATTCAAGTTCCTTTTCAAACTATTACATCCATCTGTTTCATTTAATATTCTTCCACTCAGAGAATTTTGAAATCATTTTTACGCTATCAATGAATAGGATATTGCAGTGATTTCAAATACAGACGAATTCAATCCCCCCTCGAAAATCTTTTCGTGGGAATTTATCATCTCTAAACGATCATTAAAACTCTTGAACGGTGAGCGGCCGGAGATAGGGCACCGGTAACAGATCCCGATCAACTCCGAGATCTTCAAACAGAAGCAGCACTTTCTGCTGAGATCGCGTGATGTTGGAGTTGGATTGGGAACTATGCTATCAACAGCAGCAAAGAACGAGGGGGGATGTTAACAAATTGCAATTTTTTATTATTATTATTATTATGAATGTAATGGAGCGAATTTATGAGTAAAATCATTAAGAATATTGATGGATTGTATTTCTTTTAATTAATGATTTTTAGATATTTTCACTTTTAGATATATCAATAAAAATAAATTTAAGGTAGTAAGACTTCTGAATTAATAGTAAATTCAATTGAACTGTTCTTTGTATAAAGGGCAAGACAAACATTTTCATGTTAAATATAATCTAACTGCATTTATTTAAAATGTTTCGATACTAAAACGGCCGAAGAGTTCGTTAAAGTAGAGTCTTTTGAATTTATTATTAAGAATATTGATGGATTGTATTTCTTTTAATTAATGATTTTTAAATATTTTCACTTTTAGATATCTCAATAAAAATTATGGCAACAAGACTTCTGAATTAATAGTAAATTCAGTTGAATTACTCTTTGTATAAATGGCTAGATAAACATGTTCATGATAAATATAATCTAATTGCATTTATTTAAAATGTTTCGATACTAAAACGACCGGAGAGTCCGTTAAAGTAGAGTCTTTTGAATGCCCGAATATCCAAAGAATTTACACTTATCTATTATTAGATAAGATTTATTGAATATCTAAAATGCTCCGTTTTTGAGTGGTTCTTTAGATCCGCTTCTTAAAAAGATATTGTTTAATATTAAAAAAAACATCTCCTTATTAAACATTATTTAAGCAGAGTTTCCTTTTATAATTATCATAACAATATTAACTTCGATGCGGATTTTTTATTACTTCTGAGAATTTATTTTATCTTTAAGATAAGAACATGTGTATTAATATTCATAATTTCAAGAGTTCAGAAACTTTTGGAAATCTGGTGGTTAAACTACGATTTGGGATAAAATATTCATCTTTGGCAAAAACCTCAATAAATTCAAATATTTAGGACTATGAGCATGTGAAAGAAAGCATTATATAATATTCGAAACATTATAATATTGTACAAAGCGAATATTATAAAATATTATACAAGATATTATACAATATTTCCATGATAATGTTTGATTTTTTTGGTTAATGTTTAATATATGAAGAAGCAACGACAATACTGGGCATTTTGTATTGAATGAAATATTTTCAATTTTAAAAATTAATATAAATGCTAAAATAAATAATCTATGCTTAACTTTCCATAAATTTAATATTTACAAAAATTACGAAATCCTGTTTCCTTATTCTTAAACTCAATTGTTATGTTGAATATCAGAAGCAGTCAGAAGAAAAATAAAACATCATTTGAGACGGAGATACCATTAATTTATATTCATGTGAATTTTATTGAACTTAATTTAATGAAATTAATGCATTTCAAATATTTTCTTGTCAGAATTTTATTTTTAAAGTAATTATATTCATCAAATTTGAAGGTTTTGTTTTAAGTTGTATAATACAAATATGTATGCTTTATGACAGTATTACAGGTTTAAAGTCATGTTAAAATAAATTCATTATTCTTGTTGGATTCATTTTCAGTTTTTATAATTGTAAAAAGCTTTAAATTGCAATTATTAAGGCGAAATGATAATGAGAATGTTACTCAATAATTTCTAATTTACAATAAATATTCCGATGCAAAAGCTTAAGAATTTGAAAAATGAATTATATTCACGAACGTTTTCATGGGAAAAAATTTCGATTCAAGCATAATTTTTTTTCGATATGCACAAAATTAGATTTTATTTTCAGCTCAAAAAATAGTATTAAATTATGTTGTTTTTCAATACAAAAAAGAATTTCCAAAAATATCTAAACATTTTAAGAAAATAATTGAGTTCATTAACAATTTACTTAAATATTTTTTAAATACTAAGCGTAAGTATTTTAATTGAATTAACAAACAAAAAAGTACCTAATAAACTCACCAAAAATGAGTTTTATAAAACTTTGTGCGATAAATTACTTTATTATAATTAAAACTGTTTTGAAAAAATGAGAGTAAAATTTCAAAAATTTTACCATTTTATTTATCTAATTAATTTGGTTCTTTAATTAATCCACATTGTAAAATCATTGAATCAGAAAACAACCATTTTATCAAAAAAATATATGCTGGAATGACAAATATTACTATCATTTCGCAGTTTAATCAGTTATCCTAACTTCTACAGAATGTCATAAGAACCGACTACAGACGAAAAAGCAATTTGTAAATGCCCCCTTATCCAAATCCTTTGTGTATATGACGGATTGTTTCGCAGATGACGATTGCAAATTGCAATCAAGTTGCTTCTCTGACAGCAAGTGACATCTGTTATGAAAGAAACACAAAACAAGAAGACGAATAATAGCTTCGGAGTAGTAGTTAAGAAGATTCGGAGTAAATCCTTTCCAAATAAGACAAATTATAAACATCTGGATGTTTTTTTTATGTTCTTAATATTCTTCTGCTGAATTTCATTTCAACAGATTCCATTTAGTTTTTGAATGCAGCATTTAATACAATAGAGCTCCTTTGTTTAGGAATACTCGGCTTCCAAGACAAATTGAAATTTTTATCATTTTCTTATCTTTTTGTTCTAAGATATGACAGTCTAAATTATTTGAGAATTGCAGTCAAACAAGTAATTGTATTGTATTTCAGATTTGAATTTTCAATCAAGTCTGCTTTTCTCTCTATCTAAAAATGAATGAAAAGATCTCTCTTTAAAGGTATTATTGATAAAAAATATTATTTAATGTAAGAAACGTTAGTTATGAAATTGAATATTTTTAATGCCTAACTAGCAGAGATAATTTTATTTTGGTTGGTTTATAATTGAATATCGCTTCTCATTTCGGTGTTAATTCCTCAGCTATATTTTTTTGAACATAAGAATTATATTTATAAACCGAAACAGCCATAATGTCACCCCCTAAATCAAAATCAAGAACTATAAATAAAATATTGATTTTTAAAGAAATATTTAATCCATGTTTTGTAGCTGAAGCATAGATTTAAAAACAGCATTTATTATGTAAAAAATAATAAACTAAATATAAAACAATTAGTAAATCATATTTAATCTAAATATAAAATACCCTCTATTACCTTTACTGATGAATATTAAGATTTAAGGGGGGGATGGCAAATCTCTGTTATTTAAATTTAGAAACAAAAAAAAAGGTTATAACATATTTACAGGAGGAATGTTAAAATTTAATTACATGAACGAAGAGCATTTTTTTAAATATATATATATAAAAGACATTTTTAAAAATTCTCAAAATTAGGGAAAATTTCAAGTTATTTAAATTAATGATATTGGTTAGTTATTCAAGTTATATTAAAATAATTATATTTTTTCTGTTATCAAGCACTTTTCTCAATAAAACCTTTAAAAAAGTATTTCTTCGATACCTTAAACTGACAAGGAAAGTTCATAATAAATTTTTTATCCTTTCATACTCGTAAGAAATTGGGCATTTCAACTGTTTGTGTCAACGAAATTCTTTACTTTATTTCCAGCGCATTAGTTTCGAACTATTTTCGATGCCTGTTTCTGACAATTTTTCTATTTTGCATTAATATTGTTGTTCTTTTCTGTAAAAGAAAGTAATTCCCAAGTTACAAACTCCCAAAGAAAACTCGATATCTTATTTACCTTGGTTAGGTTTGATTAAAATAAGTTTTTATCCTATTTAAAGCATTAAAATATAAATAAGACTAACATGCATTAAATGTTTTTTACATTATTTTACATTAACTTAATGTTTTTTAATTCTCAAAATGCTCAAATCAGCCTTATTCATTTTTCTTTTAATAGTAGATAGCAGTTTTAGGTACTTATGTGTTAGACCGTCGACGACAATAGTCGCCAACGGTTAAGTAACTCATTGGCGACGGATTCAAATTTGGAGATAACCGTCGAAGCCAACGAAACGACCAAAATGGCGGATGAAAGCTAAGGTTTGAACAATTTTTTAAATAATGGTGTGTGTTTTTTACCATCATTGGTGGTTTAGCAACTCATTGAAGACGCTTTCAAATCTGACGATAAAGATGGACGGTCTAATACGTAAGTACAGTTTTATTAGTGTTTAGAATTATATTTTCTTAATATAGTATAAACAGATTATTTTCAAAATTTCCTTAAAAAAGGAACAAAAACCTTCTATTTACTTTAAAAGTTGATTTTTTAAGCATTAAATTGATCAAAACAATTAGATGTGTTAAAATTTAAATAACTTTTTGATTTGCATTACTTATAATCACGTAATGAATGCCAACGTTCTTGCACAGAGGTTGCGCGTCTTTTTCGTGATCTAGTTGGCGCTATTTCAAAAACAAGAGACGCTCATTCGGCTTAAAAAATTCCTGACAGTAGTCAGCGCGCTTGTCCATGCCAAGAGCCACAACAACAACATCATCTTAATGAATTCTGATCTCTACTATGGCTTACTGATAATCGAAACTGGAAGTTTAAGACACGATTTTGAGGAATATTTTTAGGGCATGAAAATGCTTAAATAAGAATACAAACATATTAATTTTTAACACTTGTAAAGTTAACTAATATATATTGAAAATTGAAGAAATTTTACTAAACGAAAATTTTTTTAAGTCACTAAATTTCGATTTTGATCACATCAGACTGATGATTGTGTGTGTGTGCATATGCACGCGTTTGTGTGCGTCTGTTATGATCTATATACATAAGTTATAATAAGCCTTTCAAAATATCCTAATTATTAAATATATATTAATATAATATAATTATATTTAATAATAATATAATATATTATATTAATAGTAATTATTAAATATATCCTGGTGTAAAACATGATTATCAAATATTGTATATATTTTTTTAAAAAATATATGTTATATTTTTTAAACAATCAATTTAATACACAAAACGTCTGATCTCCCCAAAAATTTTTATTATATGCTCTAATAAATGTACTTATGCATTATTAATTGCAAATAATAATACATATTATTAATTTTAATACATAATAGATATATAATTTTTAATACCTTGAAAAGGAATAATTGTGTAAAGAGTCTAGTAGTGTGTTATCTCTACCTATTGGTTTTGAGATTAATCGCAGGAATAAGTTTGACACACAAGTATGAGAAACCGAAAATGTTTTAGCCGTCTTATTTCCAACAGATTAAAATAGAAATTTGATGCAGAGATACAAATGTAGTAGCAAGGTTCCGAATCAAATTTAATTTAGTTAAGAATTGAGTTTTTTGATTTGTGATGTTATTACATACGCAAAAATACAGCCTAATGGATGATTAACCTTTTGACGGAGCTTATTCTAATTTAACACCTATCTGAACTTCTGTAATCCATACTAATTAGCATTTCTTTAAATATATGTGATAAATATGTATTAAATTTAATTTTTATGACTATTTTTATTTGGTATCTTTCGTGTAACTTTGGATTTGGTCAACTAGACAGAGTATCGTAAAACAGATTTCGGTATTACAAATTTCATTTGAAGACTATATACTAATTTAATATATCTACTCAAAGTGATTTGGGCTATAATATTCATAGACACGGATACAAACAATTAGTCTCGAGTTTGAACAGTTCAGAAATTGCAATACATTAACTTGTTTTATGAAGAAAAAAAAATTAAATATATTTTTTATCAATGCTAACATATTAAAAGATAATATTTTAAAATATTCAATATTTTTTTTTATTTAATAGAAGTTATATTTTAAGTCAAACGATTGTTGATTATAAATTTCATAAAAAATTGAATTCAATTATTTTTTTAAAAAAAATTATCATAAAATTTAAATAAAGTTTTTTTTTGTACTTACGAACTAAGTCGTCGATCATTTTCGCCAATTCAAAAAACAGTCTCCAATAGATCGTCTACGCGCCAAAATTGATTTGCGAGGTATTCAAAATCATTCAAGAATGTTGGTCACTAAAATGAAATTTGGCGTGGTTGGCACGTTGTTGACGGATCGACGGCTTAGGACATTATTATTAACAATATAAAAGAAACGGTATTTACGTTAAAAACTTAATTTTTAAAAAAAACATATGTGTGCGTGCTTGAGTGTGTGGGTGTGTGGTGAAAATTATGATCTAAAATTGCTTTAAAACATGAATAAATATTTCCTATGGGAACATGTCAGTCAGAGTTAAATTATCGATACTTAAATATAATTTTCGCCACATAATATGATATTCCACATTTTGAGCATAGTTAAAGCCTTGGGATGTAAAATAATTTTGAATCATTAATAATTTAAATTATAGAATAGAATTATAATCTCTTAAAAAACATTTTTAATCTTCCGAAACAATTCATAAGTAAAGCTTCCTAAATTTATTCCTAACTTCAGTTTACATATGTATAGAAAATTTTACTTGCTCAGAAATTAATATAGGAAAGAGAACTTTTTTAATATATAAGTTATTATTATTTTATAGCAGAGAACGTATTTCTATAGAAGTTGATCAACCAACCAATGAACGTAGGATCATTAGAAGAATATTAAAAGGCATTATCGGAGAATGTAATATATGATGTGTCATATTCTGTTCTATGAACTGTATTATGTTTTTTATACTTTGTAATTGGTTTTCGGGGATAATATCCTCCATATGTATCTCATTGTAAATTTAATAAGATACCTATTTCTAACTAGAATATATTAAGTTTATTTTTGGATATCACTTACCTTTCCAGAAAAAAATTCTTTTTTTTAATATACACAAGAAAATTCAATCAAAGTAACCTCTAAAGAAAATTCTATATTTAATACCAATTAAGTTATAGTAAATGCTTTGCCATATAATTAATTTTTTTATTAATTGTGACACTTAGAATAATTTTTAAATTAGCTCTGAAATAAATAAAATTTACTGATTTCTAGCTATTTAAGTTAAGTGCGAACATTAAAAATTCGTATAATGTTTCCTAATGGCAGTTGTGGTTGTTTGAATACTTCATGTTGACAATTGATTTCGGTAGTTTCAAAGAAGTTAGTATCAGTCAATAATAATAAGTTTATATCACTTTGAGTTTCCTAAAAGAGTCGTTTTTTATTGTGTCAAAATTGGTATTGATTTAGTATCATTGACGGGATATTTTATATTTACGTTGTAAATGTTTACGTTGAAAATGGTCCACCGGATAAATCATGTAGGGAATAGTTTCGACATTGCTGATTTCAAAGTCGAAGAATAGTCTCTCTCTGGACAGCCAAAAACAAATTATGGAGGCATTATTCAATGATATTCAGATTCAAGTGCAAGGTGACTTAGTATCATCATTGGAAGTAACTCAACAAGTAATTTTGATTTAGTATCATTATCGGGATATTTTATATTTCTGCTTTCATTGGAAGAAAATTGCAGTTGTCGGTTGTAAATGTCTGTGCTGACAATGGTCCAATTGATAAATCATTTAGGGAATCGTTTTAACATTGGGGATTTGAAAGTTGAAGAATAGTCTCGTTCTGGACAGCCAAAAACAAATCATGGATACATTGTTCAATGATACTCAGAGTCAAGCGCGAGATGACTTTTTATCATCATTGGAAGTAAAACAACAAGCAATTTCTGGACGGCTTAAATCCATTGGATTGATTCAAAAATGAGGAGTTACATGCCTTATAAAGTGAAACCGAGATACGGTAAAAGATAATTTTTCGTTTGCCGACATCTGATTAAAAACCAACAAAATGTTTTCTTTTCACATTGGACTATGTCTAAAAAGAAGAAATGTATATTTTGAGACATTACCTATGAAGAAAAATGCTAAGTTATATCCGTTCCTCGACATCAAAACCAGAGCCGAATATTTTTGGTTGAAAGGCCATCCTGCTTATTTCGTGGGACTACAAACGCACTTTGAGACAACCTTTTGATTTAACTTCGTGAGATCAGTATATTGTTGATTTATTTGGATCATGAATTACCAGAAAAAAAGTTGGAGTATGTGCAAACACAAAGCTATCCTGCATAACAACACTCGGCCTCATGCAGCGAAAGTCAGAAAAATATTTGGAAATTCTGGAGACGAATATTTTAATACATGTATACATTGCCTCTTCTGATTACGTACTGGTTATTCCGAAAAATGCAGTACGATTTGACATGCCACGATTCATAGAAATAGAAAATTGGTTTCTAATTTGGATCGTCTCAAAACACGAGACATTTTTCCCCGGTGAACTCGAAAATTGTCTGAGAAGTGGGAAAAGTAATATTTAGAGATGAACAATACTTTGATTGATCAGTTCCTTGACTTTTTTATGAAATAAATTTATTTTTGACCACAAAAGTAGATTTCTGAAGGAAAATTATATTTGATATAATTTTAACTTTGTACTTTAAATTAAAATCTTAGCGCATTTCTTTTTTAATGTTATAATTAAAAGTCTGGCTTATTTTATCGCTTTTCCCTCCTAAATTTCGAAAAATGTTATCACATTAATATTTTTTTATTTTAAAATTCAACAAAATGATTTAAAGGAAATCTGCTATGAATATTCCAGTGTATCATGTCAGAACATAATTTCTTGAACTGCCAAACACTACGTGCTCGTGTAAGTTAAATTATAATTTTAATTGTTTCATTGAATTAGTAATTTAAATATTGCATACGATCCAAAAACCTTTGTCTCGCATTTGTTGTTTAAAAAATACCCCATTTCCTATTTATTTCATTTCATATAATCGCGTACTCAAAATGACATTTTTCTAGGTTTTATTTACTTTAGTCATTAATTAATTTTTTTTCAATCGAAGCTTTGTAAATGCAATAGCAATATGTTATTAAAAGTTGATTTTTTGAGATGCTCGTGCAGGTAATAAAATTTGACGTCAAAAACATCCCAAAATCCCATCATGTTCTGATATGATAAAAAATATTTATTTATAAAACTTGCAGTTTTTTTTTGATTTTTAAAAAATTAGTCTTGTAAAATTTGTATAATTTTCAAACTTTTATCAAATTTAATCACGGACTTTTATGTTATTATTTCTCTTCCATTGTTAAAACACTAAAAAATAAAAGTTATGCCCATTGTTTCAGTAATTTGCATATATGTAAATGTAGTTTCATAAAAGTGAAGTTAGAGCACTCATAAAAACAAAGTGTAATTAGAAGACAGATTATCTACGCAGCTGTATTTTTAATGAGGTATGATGAATGATTCCATTAGGAAGATTTATTCACACATTTACACAATAAACAGAAGTAATTCGATGTTATTAAAAATGGCACGCATTTAATATAGATCATAATTTATAACATAAAAACGCATTGTTGAAAGAATCATGTTCAACAATATAATCACATGAAAATCCATTGAAATTAAATACAACCAATATTTTTATGAACCATAAGATCAACAAAGGTCTCTAGTAATTTAATAATGGAAAAAGAATAGAAACATTTGAAAATTCTATACAGACAATTAAGTTTATACATTTATATCCATTGTTATTTTGCATGTGTTCATTAAGTATGAATCATTTTACTATTGGTACTTTTTCGTTAGCCGGGTTCTAGCAAAAACTCGCCAAATGATGTAAAATTCTGCCAAATTTCTTTGACGATTTTTTCACTGGCACCCGACTAATGGAAAAGTAACATAATATTTTTTCTGCATTTCTTTGGTATTGAAGTTCTTGATCTGGGCACAAAATGCTGGTCATATTTATTTCTATCTGAACCTGACCAACATTTTAGAATTCGTGAAACATCTGAATTTTCTTGTGCTTTTTTATTAAATATTATTAGCAATTTTCTAATTCTCTTTGAAATATTATTAAAAACACAGATCGTAAAAAGCCCTTTTGTTTAATCCACTTAAATCTTTTTATATCCTGAAATATTTTTTAAAGTTTTTTTTTCTCTTTTTGAGTTATGAACTTGTTAAATGAGCTAACACCTGAACTTTTAATCAAGATTTTTATCATCAATCATCATTTCAATAATCTAATTTAAAGATTTGTTTATTGCTATGAAAAATACTATATATAATTCTTTTAAGTTGAATTTATTTGAAAAATTAATCTACGTCTCTTAATCATTATGTACGCGTTTTTAACAATTAAATTTGAAAAATAAATAAATAAAACGTCAAAATGATGCACAGTTTTGAATGTCGAGTCACACTCGACATCGGACAAAGGTTTAAAAGAGGTTATAATGTGAATATATTTTTGCTTATTAGCATTCCTATTTTTCACTAATACAAATCGAGAAAAATTAAAAACTTTATCCACCACACGAAAAAATTTAATTTACATTTTACAATTCTATCTAAATAATATAATTTAGAAAGAAATTTGACATAAAATAAAAGTACAGATTATATAACGGAAGGAAATAGGAAATTTCCACCAAAATATTCCAGTTCGTTCCAGAAACGTTAACGACTTCAATCAAAACTACTCTAACACATTTTTCCAGTTACGGTTGCGTCTCTCCCAAAATCCATCGCAATTAATTAC
Source organism: Argiope argentata (assembly GCA_026289955.1). Lineage (NCBI taxonomy): Eukaryota > Metazoa > Arthropoda > Arachnida > Araneae > Araneidae > Argiope > Argiope argentata. The sequence goes on from JAOUZG010000498.1 coordinate 1,843,755, forward strand.
GAAACACATGAAAAATTCACGAGTAATTATGGAAATAGTCCCCACTTTGCTTATTCCCAACAGCGCTCTGAGGTCCAAATCTTCACCCTCGCTACCTCTACATGAAATAAGAAGAGAAACCGGAAAGGAGGGGGGGGCAGAGAATCACAAGGACGAGAGGGGGAGGGGGTGGATGATCATAACGATTGGAATATTTCAGCGAGCGCCATCATCGAATTCGAAATGAAACTTAAATATTTTTTTTTTTGAGGGATGGTTAATAGGGAGCGGAGAATGATCGCGCACGGTTTTCCAGCTTAATCGAACGTTAAGCCGACCGAGAGGAATGCTTTATTTGCCTGTCCAATGGTTTGAATCCAATTCACATTTGAGATTTCCACCCCCTGTCCTGATTCCATCCTAAGGGAGTGCCAAATGATGGTCCTTGATGGACTGGGATGTCATCCCCTTCACCTTTTATGTCACCGCATTTACGGTGCTTTGTCAAACGAATCGTGGTGAAGAACCCATTGCTGGAAAGAGAGTTGGAAGCTTTTCAATGATGTTTGAACAGTTGTTTTTCTTTTTTTTATTGACTACATTTGAACGATCATTATTTAATACTCCGTTATGGTGTGGGTTTAGATTCATGTATGAATAAAACCAGATACAGAGTTTAATTTAGTTTTAAACATATTTCACAAGATTTGTAATTAAATGTATGCATAATTTATGTCTTATGTTGTTTTAATTCTTCCAAATTAACATATTATGTACGGGTCACGAGATTTCTCGTTTTCAGGAGGCCGAATGTTGAAGCAGGGTCAAAGGATATCTGTTTTTCATGTTTTTTAGGCTAAAGTCAAGTACAACCTACTAGAGGTAAATATTTAGCACATTAAGGACCTCAAAGAAAACTTAAGGCCTACACCTGGAATAGCACTTTTCTGGACAAACTTGCACGTTCTAAATGCATCACTGCTTTGTTATTTATGAAGCAATAACAGAGGGGACAAATAACACAGGGAAACTCGTGAGTAGGCCGTAGAAGATGGGATGCGAAATACGAAAAAATATGTGAGTGGTGCTTAATGTCCTAAAACCAAATACTGCTGCTTCCCTCCGCTGCCTTAAAACAAGATACAATATCGTCAAACACCGTTGTACAAGGGAATATGTTTTACCAAATATCACACTTTAAATCTTTATCCGAGATAATAATAATTAAATGGATAAATAATAATTAAAATGTAAAAATTCTTTCATAATAAATGTGTGCATAAAATGTAGTATTTAAAAATACTTAATGTAAATGTCATTCTAAACGTAAATAATTGAAAATCTGCATGTATACATCTTGTTGCTGACTACTCATTCATTTAGAACGTTAAAAAATATGGGAGCCTTGGGAGCGTCGTACACAATGTGTTAATCTTTCTTTTTCTCAAAGAAATTGATGCTTTTCCCACAGTGCAGATAAATCTATCATTCTCTTAATCTCCCTGCCCTCACATCTTAAGGGTTTGAAATTATGGCATTTTGAGCTAGAGCTAAAATTAATTCATCCGAAGACTATAATCCGGTGTAGTTTTAATTGGATCAGTAAAAAAGTACTTTTATGAGAAACAAGATGTAATCTGATCAGATAATATCAAATAGAGAAATTCGGGGTTAATGCATTTATTACTTAGTTTATCTGATGAACACGATTTTTCCATTAAAACTTAGAAATCCAAATGAAACAATTCCACATATTACATCCAAATATTATGGATAATTGAAGGTTAAAAACAAGTGTTTGTATTACTTTTCTTCTCCTTCCGCTTTTCAAGTTTTCTTCATTTTAACCTTTTGACTACAAATTTATTTGAAATGGCTTTCATATTTGAAGCGCATTCAATATTGCAGACATGTGAAGGCAATAGATTTTACTTAAAAATTCATGTATTTTTTATGATTCAGAATATTTGCATGATATTGAGAGGACAAAAGCTAATTAGAATGACAAGAGACAGAGAGAAACTTAGATTTAACAAAATACAGAATATACCGATACGTCAAATGTAAACAGAGAATTAATTGATTTTGGAGAACTTTTTAGGATCTTTTAATATAGCCTGGTGCCAGCGAAAAATTGGCAAAGATATTTGGCTACAATATTTGGCGATTTTTCGCTTTAAAAGCGCTGTAAGAAAATCGTTGGAAAGTACCAATTTTTGTATTTTAACTCGGTTATAGATTGTTTATATTACCTATATAACTTTATTAATAAATTCAATAAACTTCTATAAAGCTTAATTCTTTAGATAGGGAAAAAAGAATAGATAAAATTACGTTCCAACAGTTTTCAGTATTTTTTAGTATACAAAACACATTTTTAATCAATCAATAAACATTATTAGGCTTCAACAGTTGTCAGTGGGATTTATGATTCTTTGATTGTAAAATAGAAGCGTTCATGGTACTTTTTTGTTAAAAGGCGCAAGCGTAAAATCGCCAAAGAAATTTTGTGGAATTCTTCATTATTTGGTAAATTTAGCTAAATTATTTGGTTAACAAAAAATACCGTGTATAAATTTTAATATGAAACAGGCGTATCATATTTCTAAATCATATATTATTCATATTTTTTTCTGAAAATCCAATTAGATAAATTGAACTTCTGTTTTTAAGGAATTTATTTTTATAGCAATAGTAAATAGAAGCAATAGTAAAAATAACTTCCGAAGGATCGATGGAAATATATTAATAAAAAAAATTAAAAAACCGTTTTACAATAAAGGAAAGAAAATAACCACCTTACTTTAAATGTCCTAAATTAGATTTTTCTAAATGTATATGAATTATAAATCATACATTTGTTTTTGTTGCTTCTATGACGCATACAGAAGGAAATCCATCTAGGAAATTTTCGTAACATTTTGCTTAAAAAGGCCGAGATTCCATCAATTTTTAGACATATAATAACTATGAAGCTTTAATCTTGCGAAACAAATTATTTTTACATTAAATTTAAAAGTCTACTTAAATTACATAAGTTATTTAAATAAAAATAATTACACACAGGGGAATATATATTTAAGACTTTTTCTGCAATCAATTATTTTCCGAAATTAGTAAAGTAAAAACATTAAAAACCTTGCAATTTGTATTCTATTTAATCGGAATAATTTTCAATTTGAATTCAATATATCTTAGTATTAAGTGCATATAATAAACTTGATATTATAATAAATTTACTTCATGCAATCTAACGAATAAAATAACAGGATTTTCATGGGTACTTCAATATAAATAAAGCAAAAATACAGTTAATTCCTAAGTACTTTTCCGTTAGCCGGGCGGCTGCGAAAAATCACTAAATATTGTAGAATGCTGTAAAATTTCTTACAGTGATTTTAAAGCAAAAATATCCCAATAATGTAGAATTTCGTCAGATTTCTTTCGCGGTTTTTCATTGCCACCGGACTAACGTAAAAGTACCTATTTATATTTAAAAACCACAACCATACAGCGCTATTGCTAAAGGAAATATTAAAAATCTCATTAAAATGAAATATAAAAATTTCATTTTAAGCAAGACTCATTCCAATGCTTTATTATCCTACAGATTTCTTACTTCAAACGTAGACCGCTTCACAAACAAAAAAATGCATCATTGATAAACATAACATATCCAAAAAATTTCCTATTGCAAAATGAATAGTTTAATCTCTATAGAAAACGACAATAATGACAATAGAATTCTTCAAAATTTAATTGGATATTAAAATTTATGAGAAAACAAATATTTATGAAAAGTAAAAAAATAAAAAAAGAATTATTTAGTGTTTGCCAACATAAAACGTTTCAAAACTGCAAACGATAATAACGTTTATTTAAGAAAACGGTTTGGTAAATGGCAATTCTAATTATTTTGAAAACATGTCGGTTGATGAATTTTTTAATCAGTCCACGTGCAGAGTTATTGAATAATTAATACACTTTTAAAGGGAATAAATTAGTTTTGTCTCATATACATAGTAATTATGGGAAGAATTGAATAAGAACGAACAAGCTATTTATTTTAGAATGTAGAAATAACATGTTTTTTTACGCCTTTTTCATGTAGCGGTTTCATTATCATTTTTAATTTCCTTTTTCTACAGATTTCTAATTCAAAAACTTAAAAAAAGGCTATATAAAGACTGAAAATGCAATTTCATTTCCTGCCTATTCTGAATAAAATATTCAGCGTATGTTTTAAAAAGATTCATGACAATAAATATCAGAAAAAGTATTTAACTCACCCCTTGCTTGTAAAGGCATACAACAAGAAACTCCCAAACGAAAGTATTATTTTCTTTAGAAGAAATTCAATATCCAATAAAACTAATCCCACATAAGTTGATGACATAACATGAAGTCTTAAAAATAACACGAAGTATCCATTGCGCTTTGAATGTTTTTGTATCCGTTTACATTTTCCAATCCAATGCTTTGCAAAAACTGATGTACTTACCTAAAAAGGAATAAAGAAATGATGTTAGTGACAACAGATAATGAAACATAAATTTGCCATAACAATGTAAGCAAGGATTTAGTAATATATTATTGAGATTCTAAATAATTGTGTTTTCCATTAGTAATAATAATAAAAAATGTGTTTGTTGCCAATCTCTTTGTTGGCTCTTTTCAGATTAAATAATCGGATATGGAAAAGCAAAATTTATTGTAAGCTTGTATAATATTGAAATTCTCTCGGAATGCTGAAAATCGTATGGTCTATGAAAGAAAATTAATTTGACAGACTTTTACGTAATAAATGCAGCCATATTTTATTGCAAAATGATATAATCTATTGGTATTAACTCAACATTTCCTTCCCTGCAGTTATCATTAGAGCATTGAGTCTTTTTTCCTTATATAAAAGCTAAGTTTTTTTTTTAATATTTTGGAAAAAATCATAAGTATTTTTGAGAAATAATTTACTAAAAGGAGTGCAGTTTTCTTGCTGAAATTACTGAAAAATAATATAAAATAACAATAACTTCACATTTTTACATTAAACTTATTGATAAAACTCCTTGTAAACAAAAGTGTATGAATTAAAATTTAAAAAAGCTTTGAAAATTGAAAAAAAAGATAGTAAAATTGATATAAACCACCCCCGAATTAGTTTAAAAGTTCATCATTTGAGTTTTTCAGAAAAACAGAGAAGCATATTACTAGATCGTAATCTAAGACATAGGCCATATTTGTATATAATTCTTAAATATGTAGTTCGATTAATAATTTTTTAAAATTAAGTTTCCTTTTTATGACATTAAGAAATGTTAAAAAAATTTCAAAATATTTTAAATTCAATGTATTCTCTAGTTCAGAACTACAAAAATTATTTAAAATTCTTACTTCAAATTGAAATAAAAAATATTCCTTGCATCTTAATTTACAAAATCTTCTCTGAAATTTTTACCAAAAGTAGAATTTGAAAAATAGCATTAAAAAGTATATTTCAACAATAGAATTTAAAATACACACAAAAAAAACCTATGTGCAACTTTACAAAAAATAGAAGAAAGAATTAAATTAAAATATCTATTATATAAAATATATATATACAAACTGCGTTTTATTCGCTTTGTGATTGGTAAATAGCACCTGAACCTTCATACTTGAGGTTTGTTTTACTAGTGTTTGAAATAATAAATGCAAGTTATTATTATATCTTAGTGAGTGTCTATACTTCACATGATGGCGAATTGTTATTGAAAAAGCTTTAATTAATACCAAATGAGGTAAAAGCTACATTATTATTCGTTAATTCTACTTTTAGATGAATCGTGTGTGGCAACGCTAAAAAATATTTTTTTCGTTTTGTTTCCTTTTTCAAGTAATGAAAATTTTTCTTCCTGTGGTCAGCAACTTTTGGAATATCTAAGAAAAACGATTGCTAACCATAACATTGTTTTTTAAAAATTATAATATAGCACCCAGCGATATCAGATGAAGAGAGAGTGTGAGCAAAAATTGGGCAATTTGGAAAGAAAATCCTGTCGTGAAGCTGCTAAACTAATGGCAAAAATTCATTCAATATTTAGATATTGGAATTATACGCAAAGAATATTTAATTATGGAGCTTTGATTTTTGAATTGGAAATAATTCGATCGAAAATATTATTGATTGTTACCTGATTTAATTTTTATTTAATATTATTAAAGATGCCTCGAATTATTTTTCAACAGAATTTTTGTTGGTGAACAGGCGGCTGGTAAATACAATCTTCTTGTGAGATTTATTTTATATATTTTCCAACGTTTTCTTTTATTTTTCTGTTAGTTTTTAATGTTTATAGTTTAAAGTTTTTAATTTATATCGTTCCAGATGAAAAATCGATATTTCACTACTTTTAGTTCCTTTAACGTTATTTAATCGTTTAATTTTAATTATTTTTTCAACTTGAAAGAAGTCATCTAAAAAGAAATTTCAGAGAATTTAATTCATAATTTCATAATGATAACAAAATGTGCCATGAAAAAGCATAAAAGAATAAAAATTAGACATTATAACAAAAACATATGTTCTGAAAAGAATACCTTCATTTAATTACTTGAAAACTAAAAAATATTTTAGGATCTAAAATTTTCAAATAAAGCTAAAATCGATAAATTCATTGGACGTTAAAAAAATACGACGTATTTTCCAATTAAAATAAATATTAATAGGTAATAGTGATCAGTATGAATTCTTAAACATTATTAAAATGATAACGTATTAAAAGTGCCTAAAATTATAAATTGTTAAATAATATTTGCATTTTGTCTTTGAACTATTTATTTTGATAGTAAAATTTTGAGAAGAACAAAATCATTTTCGTTATTCTGATAAACTAATACTTTTTAAAAATTTCTTTTATTAAAAAAGTTTTTTTTTAATTCCTTTTATTTTATTTTGTTTTCGGTGTTAGATTATAAAGAGAATATAAAACGAATTTTTTAAAAAAATGTAATTGTTCATGTTTATGAACCTTTATTACATACTCCCGTAACACGTTTATAAACACACGAACTTCCTAGTCGATAAAATGCCCATTATACCCAAACACCTTCCTTACAAATTATGCTTGTTATTTTGAAATTGCTGCGTTTTATGTGTATTTCCAGATATAAATTCTAGGTACAAAGTTCTCCAGGCGGACTACAGAAAGGTAAACACTTATATTTTCTTTCCTTTTTTTTTACTAGCCATAACTGGACTCTGACGTTATAAAATTTTACTCTGTCCGTATTCTCTTTTGTTCAAACACATCTATTCCGCACTTCCAATCTTCGAAGTTCTGTCGTAAAGGCCCCCCTCTCTCTCCCGTGTTTGCTCCGCAATACGAGGGAAGGCCTTCCCTCTTCCACATCTAAGAATGTCGGCATAAAAGACCTTATTACTTGTCCGATATACTTTTTTTTCTTTGGGGGCTGTTAACAAGAGACGAACAAAGCTATTGGATTTTCTCTCCTTTTATCGTTTATTGACTCGACGGGAAGTAACAACTCAACTAGCGAATCCTTTCCCTCTTAGTTTCCTGGTGAACCTTTCTTCGGATGGCTTTGCTTTCTTTTTTTCGTAGACGTGTTCAGTGCTTGTGAAATACAGTCAGTCCTTGAACGAGCGACTCTCTGAGGAGGAACTTAACACTGAAGTTTATTTGGAAGTTGGCTATAACCAAGTCTGTCCGTATCTCTTTTTAAGACGTTCAAAGACAAAATATCTCACTAGTTCAGAAAGTTTTAACTTTATAACTCCTTCCTTTACCTTCTTGCATATACTAATAATGTGTGTGTGTGTGTGTGTGTGTGTGTGTGTGTGTGTG
>JAOUZG010000498.1:1851677-1898968 GCA_026289955.1 Argiope argentata
GTGTGTGTGTGTGTGTGTGTGTGTGTGTGTGTGTGTGTGTGTGTGCTATATTATCTTTATTTTGTGTTTATATTTTCCTCAAGTTTTTCTAAAAATTAATTTAATTAAGGAGAAATTATGGTATGTGTGCTAAATTATCTATATTTTGCTACATTATCTTTTTCTTAAAATGTCTTTAATTAAAGAGAATTGTGTGCGTGTGCGTGCGTTAGGGTTAAGAATTTCAAAACTTGGTTTTATATATTTTTGATATGGAAACGTGTATTTATGAGCAATTTTTTGCTAGTTTTAATTAATGAAATATTAAGCGATGATTTTTGATTATTTTGACATCATTTCAAGGTCATTATGCTATAGTAATAGGTTTTACAAAATGTTAACATTTTCAAAATTATCTTTTTCTTGAAATTAGTTCCATTAAAGCGAAATTTTTTGTATTTTATCGACTTTATTTTACGAATCTTTTCAGACATATATTTCATAATAATATCCCCATTGTCGTGAATAAAGTCTGAAGAAAACAGCTTTTAAATATCGATCAAGAAATTCTAATGATTTTCGCATTTAAAATCTCTTTGAATCTGTCAATGAAAAACATTTTACCCGTCAGTCTAACAAAATATTTATTCACAAATATTTAATAATTTAGCTATGGTGTTTCATTATTATGTCATAGTATGCGATTTCATGATAATCTATAACATTCGTTTCTTTTCTCTCACTTTTAGCAGACCCATTAAATAAGAACATTAATGGTCAGATGCACATATGTATTTTTGAATTATAAATGTATTAACCACAATAATTTTTAACAGCAGATGCATAACGATACACCATAAGCATCATTCGCCTCTATGCAGTCCCACATCTCCTTCTCCTCCCGTGCATACTGATTTGCTATCCCAAAAGGTATGAACTGGGAAAAATTGTGGTACCTGCTAGTTTTTTAAGCTTTTTCACCCTCGCTAAATGGTGAGATTATTTTCTTTCATTTTTTTCCAAAGAATTCTAAATTATTTTGATTTAGTTGAATTCCACAAATTTCCCATGACTCCCAGCAGAGAACATAGAATTATTATTATTTTAAATTTAAATGCTTATAAAGATAAGCTATATATAAATAAATTAACCATTCTCAGCTTAAAGTATCTATTTTTTAAAACATAGCGGTATTAAGAAAATTCTTCTGTCACCGAAATAAAAATGCTCTATTCTTCTGTTAAAATCAATGCAACTTCAATTCAATAATATTTTCAGGAGATCATGGAGTACTTCTTAAAGTAAAAGTAAAAAAAAAATTACCTACCTAACTGGAGTTGTGTTAATTTTGTTAAGATAGTCAAATCGGACCAACATTTGTTAAACTATTTTGGGACACATAACAAATTTTGAGTCAATACCAGTTATTACAGGGTGCAAAGGAGCCTTGATGATTCTTGCTTTTCAGTTCTTTCTGCATTCTTTTTTAGTCTTTAATTCATGTACCTAAATTATGTACTTCTCTAAAGAATGTCAATGTGAGCATTAAATCTTTAAAAGATTTATTAGTCACAAGTATATCCTTTCTAGGAATCGAATCCTGAATTACCACCTCAAAGAAAAGACCTTCAAGGCTCGATAAAAAAAAGTGTACCATGGTAATAAATGATACGAAAACAAAGAGAAAAAGGAAATACTAATGATTTAGAATGTCTGTATCAGTCCAAATAGAAAAAAGAAAAAAAAACTTTATCTTAACTTTAATAAAAAAAAAGTTGATTGCGAAATATGAAAAAAAATTTATACATGAAATAAATTATCTTGTACTCTTAATAAAAACCATGATGTCTGTTATCAATGTTCATCTGCGCAACTAAGACTCAACCAATTGTATTTTATCAGTATATATGTTGCCAAGATGCAATTAAATTGCATTAATCTTGGTCTAAGAATTCATTGTCTCTTCTCTTTGAATATAATGGCGCATTTTATCTCAGAATAAACCATTTGTATCCATAAAAGCTTTTCCTATTTCCCATATCATCTTTCATACAAGAATAAAATAAATGTATATAATTTTGGAGACGTTAATAATAAATAATATTTATTAGAATAGAGAGCTACATTCAGCGGGCAATTTACTTAAATAAAAGCGAGCGCTTTCTATTTTCTTCCTGTCTGTCTTCAGCAAAATATTTTAATAGTAATTAAGTGATAAGTGAAAGGGAAAAACAATATAGAAGGAGAAAAATCTGCTAAGAAATAAACTACTCTTATATATCTCTTTTTAAAAGAACTCATTTGTTTCCTTGTGAGAAGAATAAAATAAAAAAAGATATAGCATTATTCTGACAATTCTTACATTTTACTAATTCACATTTACACTTAACAATTAGCTCCTAAAGTCAGTTTCAGGGATGGATGATCCTTTTTAAAGATCACGAAAAATCTTATACATTCAAGATTCCCCGTCTTCATGATAATGATACTTTATAACTTCAACTTAAAATTGAAAATTAGATTTATGTAAGAATAGCTTTTAACATAATTAAATAAGAATATTATTTTAAAGAATAAAATAAAATATGTGCAGTAGAAATTAATAATAGTTATTATGGGTGTCTATTGTGATTTTTATGTCTATATGTAGATGGATTTAATATTTAGCTTAAGCAACACATGAGTGTATGGTGATATTTTTTTTAAAAATATGCTAACGCTTGAATTTATGTAATTGACCAAATGTAAAAAGAGTTGTGTAATTCTTCTAAAAGTAATTGAATCTTTTCCAATAACAGGGGTTTTTACTAAAAAATTTAATTTTAGCATTTTTAAAAGCCTTTTAATAAAGCCCAGTATTATAACTTTTTACTTGAATAAAAATAGGCCGTTATTGGATTAAATTCCATATAATAATGAGGCATTTTAAACAAATATTAAATTTAAGAGAGCATTATATACTATGATTTGCTTAATAAAAAGTGATTAATACGTATCCTCTTTCAAATGCTTTTTTATTGAAATAATTGTGGCTATAATAAAAATTGAGTTCCAAATTCACCGTGGAAATTTGGAAATTTTGCTGAAATTATAATAATAATGAAATAGTTTGAATAATTCTTGTTTCTGGCTACCTATAGTTAAGCAACACATATTCATAGTGAAAAGATTATCGACTTAGCACATTGCCATAATTTTCAATCTCATTTCACTGTGTAATATTAGTTTTTCAGCAATAAAATTTAACAGCATTTGGAAAGATAATAACCTTTTGGAATTTCTTTGTTCTTTTAAGAATTAGGTACTAGTAGGATGTCACAGTGACTAAAAAACTGCGCCAATTTGGCGATTTCATACGTTAGTTGACAATCCAATTTTAATATATATGCTAATTATAAGTAAAGTCCCACTTTGAAATGGCCATAAAAGGGAAACTACTGGACCAATTGTTATTAAACTTGGAAATGGATTAAAAACACATTGGCATAATTTCGAATCTCATTTCACTGTATAATATTAGTTTTTCAGCAGTAAAATTTAATGGTATTTGAAAATATAATAATCTTTTGGATTTTTTTCTTCTTTACAAAATTAGGTAATAGTTAAATGTCACAGTGACTAAAAACCAAAAAAATGGCGAATTTGGCGATTTCAATCGTTAGTTGACAATTCTGTTTTAATATCTATGCTAGTTATAATTTTAAGTTCTTCTTTGAAATGGCCATAAAAGGAAAAATACTGGATAAATTGTTATCAAACTAGGTAAGGGATTCAAGAAAATAATGAACATTTCTTCCCCCCCCATAAAAAAAACTTAAAAAATCATTACCAGGCTGGAAATGGAGCTGTAAACAATATTGGTAAGCAAAATTGGACATGGAGACATCGGCTTAAATTATGTTTAATCGTTTCTGAAACGTGTTACTAAGCATGATCAATGTAACGGCCACTATTTTCTGAAAGAGAGTTAAATCCGCATTACTTAATGCATTCTCATCAATTGCTCTTAGTATATCAGTTGGAATGTTGCGCATATGTCGGTGTACCGCAACTTTCAGTTCTACCACATTGTTTAGATCATCATCATGAACATTGCTTTTGAGATAACACACTTTGAACATGTTTTGTAACACATTTAAAAAGAGCTTCAACTCATTTGAAACTGGTGTCTTAGCCTTATATTTTGCTTAATATAGCATACAGCGCTCTTTCCTCCTTAGTGGGAATTTGAGATTTTTTGACAGAATTTTTTATGATCTCCTTTAAACTGTTGCTAAATTTAATAACATTTATTCTAATAGTTTTATAACCATTTCAAAATGAAACTTTAATTATAACCACCCTGTATACATATTTATGTACTTGAGTATATTTTTATATTCTGGTAAAGTTTATTATTGTCATTAAAACCAAATTATGCCTAGAATTAAGGTCTTCTGAAATATCTGGACATTGATAGGTCTGAAATTGATAGTGTACGTATAATCGTTTCTATAAAACTTAGATGTTTTCTTCATCAAATCGATAATCAGCCTATTTGGAGCCCGGGGCAAAATTTTCTTTGGGGGCCCTCTGCTTTAATATTTTTGTAATGAAAAACACTCATTAAAGAAAAAAACGTAACATAACATTTCTATTAAATTTGGGGGCCCCACACTAGAGAGGGCCCGGGGCAACTGCCCCATATGTGCCTGCCTTAGTCAGGCCCCGATGACGGTCCATTGTATGCAATATCACATCGTTTTTGATAGTTATTTTCATGAAAAGGAAATATTTATTTAAAAATTGAATGTAAAATACAGATGACCCCCAGATATGACCCTTTTTTACTTTAAACTACATTGATGTCCTTAAAGAAATCCATCAAAACATAAAAATGTAGAAAAATGAGACATATGCCTTACTTATAACGAATAAAACACAACAGCTAAAGTCATTTTTATAGTCATAAATTTCACTGCTTCTCAACTGGAGTAAGGAATTATTTTACTTTTACAGAATCTAATGTATTTTCAAATATATCAGGATATCGCATTATATGAATGAGTAATCTCATATTTTAAAACAAGCGCTCAAAATGTTATTTCCAAATAGATTGGATACTTTTGAAATATTTTCTGAAAAAAAAATTCTTTCAAGAGATAATATCCGATACGCTGTATCCGTGAACAAATCAGAACAACTGGTTCAGACTTACGGGATTCTCTTCTCACTTAATTCTGTGATCAATGAAGCCGAGTCAGCTCCAAATCTTGTTTTCGGTCGCACTTGTGTTCTTTTACGTTTTTCTTGGATCTTTTATTCATTAGAGAGAAGAGAAATACTTCGTTGTTTCAATTACAAAAAAGATGTCCGGTGTCAAACGAAGAGTTGAAGAGGTATAATTAAATAAAAAATACCGTGGCATCAAGGCGAATACATTGAACATTCTAATCCCATGAAAGTGCTTAATGTAAATAGTTTTAAAAATTGTAATATGCCATATCTATTATTTTTATAGACATAAATAGATTTATTTAGAGAATTACAAATTAGTTAATTTCAATTAATTTGAATCCCTTTTTAAGAACAAATGAAAATTATTTTATTGGACACTTCAATTGTGAATCGTAAAATAGTTGAAATTTATGCTTGATCAACTATATTATTATTTGTCACAAACGGATCGTTTACGCATCAGGCGTGTGTATACTGCTTAGTTTAGGGTAGTTTAGTTATATTAACGTCCCATTTTCAAGTAAAACTACGGCTATTTTGTATTAAGTCTCGTAATTTTGAACCGCAGTTAGATGACGAGGGTGATACCTGAGCTGGCACCCCTTCAAACTTCCATACCACACCAGTGAGAGGACGTTTGGCATGACGGATTTAAACTACACCATACACGCTTACACAACGGTACTTCTGTGGTATCGAACTTGAAGTCCTCCCGTTCCGAAGTCAAGACTTATGGTAGATGTTTATTTTATATCGTAGTTAAGTACTCGAACTCGAGAACTTATGGGGAAATGGAATTCTGCTTGGGGATTGCTTCCATATAGAATAAAAGTCATATGCTCGAATTTAAAGTATTAAAGTAAGGATTTATAATATTTACAATTATAATTTCCCCAATAGAATCTAGATTTATTAACTTCATATAGACTATTTTCAATGATAAATATAGTAAGTATTATTTCAGTGCTAGGAATTAAATTTCATGATTCAATTCAAAAGTTTTTTTTACCCCTAAGTTGAACAATTTTGCCTTAACAGTAGATTAGTTATGGATTGTACCTTGAAAAGTATTGAGAATTAGATTGAAATTTCACTTTTAAATCCAGCACGCAATATTTTAAAGGCAAATATGAATTAATTAGCCACGATTAAACAATTTTGAAGTAGCATAAAATGGTTTCAAATGCTGATTAAGTTGTTATTTTCATCTTGCAAGCAAATTAAATATCATGTATATTTCAAGCCAATTAGACGAAATTTGTGCGCAGAACTATAATGAAATGAAAATTCATTTCAGTATTTACAAGAACTTTCTTCCAGTTTGGGGTGGACCTCGTAATGTGGAACATGGTCAGATAACAAGGATGGCATGGATGCCTCCCTCCAAACTTTCGCGCCACACCAGCGGGAAGACATTTGCTCTAGATAGTTTTAACGTGTACCAGATGCTCTTACATAGTGTTTTTTCGGGGACATCGGGACTCGAACTTAAAGTTCTATATCTCTGAGATTGGGAGCTTAACACCAGGCAACCGGTGCCTGTGTGACTTAAAAGACACAGAAGCTTGAAATTATTTTATTATGTTTCATTCTTGGTATTGAAAATTAATGTATCCACATCTCTCTAAATAAATTATAAAATGTCAAAATTACTAGTTGCGTTAAAATATTTTTCGGATACATTCCAAAGGAAGCCATTTTTAAAAAATAAGAGTTATCTCTCTCTATATATACGTATGAATACTATATTCGATAAAATATATGAAAAATTGAATAACTTATGAAATAAAAATTACAAACTCCAACTACCCAAATGAGTTCTTCGTCACTTTATTTTTAATACCTCGATCCCATAATCTTTCTTTTCCCCATTAGACATTGGAGGTCAATGATACGGAACGAGACAGAAAAAGAAAGAGCAGCAACACTTCCTCCTGAACGAACCTTTTTCTCCGCCATACAGAACAAAGAATCAGCCGAAGAATCCTTAGAAACTTTTAATAACCGCGTCAGGTACATTTTTACATTCTTTATTATTCATCTTCCACCTCTTTCAAAACCATCTCTATAAGAAATTAAGATGTTAGCGGAAAAATTGGATTCAATTGGAAACTAGATCCAAATGGCCATGACACCCAAAATCAGAGCATTGCCCTTCTCTTTTCAACTACTTATCCAGCCAATATTTTACTAGGTCACGGCGTCTAGACGTCGAAAATCCTTTTTTTTTCTCCATTTCCCGCCCGTTTTACGACTTGCGCCCTTTCATTACGAAGTCGAGGTAAGCGCTTCTGTGCAATTGAGAATTTCACATTATCAGTCACATTTGCCTATAAAATGGAATCAATTTCCCTGACCCCTTCCACCCCCCACCAGTTATGAGGGCAACACTGTTTCGTATTTACTCCGACGAGACGAAGCGGTACACGTAATTCAACTGCTTTGTCTGGCCTTCGCGTTCGGGATGTGTATGTGTGTTTGTCGGTGATAGTGGTACAAGAAGGCCAAGTAGTAGCTGATGGGATAGCTCCGTTTACGGTTTTTGAGGATTAAAATTGGAAAATTTTTAATGGTTGCCGGAAAATGGGATGGTATTTACGTGTTTGAAGTATTCAAAGAATTGTTAAAAAGTTCTTGAACTCAAAATTTGAAATTTTTGTCGTTAGAAAGTTTCGGATAATGCTGAGACATTTTTGAAAAGAATCAAAGTTAATGGGTGAAGTACTTTAACATATTTGATTATTAATACTATTATTTAAAAAAATTAATAAGGAAATTTGTTTAGAGTGCATAGTTTTTTTTGTTTTTTTTTTTCAAAATATAATTTTTTTTCCATTCATTAATAACGCTATTCTAGCTCAGCTGCGTTAGAAAATACAACCGGAACTAAATTCCCAATAATAAAACGTTAATATTTCATTTACTTCAGATCTTTACAGAATCATTCTTGACTACCTATACTTCCAAAACAGTATGTAATATTGTTTCAGTATACCGAGACTCTCACTTTTCTAATATTCTATTTCGCTAAGGGGTGCATCTCAGAAAGATGATTGTATTTTCGAAATTCTTTGTCATATTTAAGGGTTTGATTTTTACCAAATAAGATACTTTTGCCTTTAATTTTTTTCCCAAGTAAGTGTGAGTTTCGTGTCATTTCTTGCTGTTATATTTTAATTTAATTCAAACTTGAATAAGAATAATGATTCCTTATATGGATAATTATTCTCATCGTGGGGCAAATCAAAAATAAGGATGGCCTCTTCTGGTATGGTAGTCGGTTCTTGTTGCCAAGTTGGAGAAAAAGGTAGGGGTTGACTACTTCACATCGATAATAGGACGTACTTCTCAAAATAAAGGGTGTACCGTGGCGATGTTGACCCCTGCAACTATAGGACTTAGTTGTAATTCTTGATAGTGTACTGTCGTGGTGGTCCGATCATTCAAGTTTTATCTGTGTGCCTCGTGGCGGATCCGAGTTTTCAGTTCATGATTATATGACTTATTACTAAAGGTACTAAAAAGCTTTCAGGAATGGCCCAAAGAATATGCTATATAATACAATTAAATATGTTCGAGATATCAACAACTTTTAACTTCAAAATGATATAAAAAATATTCAGTAACAAATAAAAATAGTGTTGTAGAGTAAAGTAAATTATTATTAATTTGTAAGAAAATTGAGTTATCAAATTTTAAGAACAAAAATCT
The DNA here is from genome assembly GCA_026289955.1 of Argiope argentata. Taxonomy (NCBI): domain Eukaryota; kingdom Metazoa; phylum Arthropoda; class Arachnida; order Araneae; family Araneidae; genus Argiope; species Argiope argentata. Next base: position 1,860,585 of record JAOUZG010000498.1, read on the forward strand.
ACGATTCATTCATCATAACTTAATTTTTAGGTAGATGCCTTCCAATAAATATTTTTTTAACGTTTTATTGTAGATCGGTATTTTTCCCTACGAAGATAGAAGATATGCATTGCTTTTACGTTCTCCTAAAACAATAAAGTTTAAAAGGAAATCTGTTATGCATATTTACAATGTATCATGCCAGAACATCATTTCTTGAACGGCCAAGCACCACGCTCTCGAGTAAATTAAATTATATTTTTATTCATTTAAAATGTTTCATCGAATGAGTCAATTTATTATTGCAAACAAGCCAACAAACTTTGTCTCGCATTTATTGTTTTAAAAAATACCACATTTCCTATTTATTTCTTTTCTTATAATCACGTGCTCAAAATGTTAGGTTTATCTAGGTTTTATTTGCTGTAGTCATTAATTAATTTTTTTAAAACATAGCTTTTGTAAATGCAATGGCAACGCGTTATTAAAACTGATTTTTTGAGACGCTCGTGCAGATAATAAAATTTTTATTACGGATTAAAATGTCTTTTTTTTGCCTATGGATTTTTGTTGACGCCAGAAAACCTCATTCAAAAGACAATATCATGATCTGACATGAAAATAATACGAGTTCCTCTTATTATTAAATATAAACATTTCTTTCATCCTTTTTTTAAACCTTATTTTGAGAAAATAAACGAATTCTGGCTTATGTGGAAAATATCGGGGAAATTTAGAAAGCAAAAATGAATAATATTAGCAACTGTAGATTTTGTAATTTGAACAGTAAATACTGATGCGTTGTTTCAAAGCAAACATGCAGACTATTTTGTAATAGATCTTCTAAATTTGAAGCTTGATTAGATGACGAGGATAGTAGGAAGAAAAGTTTAAGAAGCTGGATTTAGAATTCGAATGTAATTGCAGCAGCGTAGAAGCTTGGAGCCGCTCTGCCTATGTTCTATTTCACCTCTTGTTTCCGGAACAGAAGTAGAATTAGAGAAATGTTATATTAAAAGTATTAAAGTATGCATTTTGAGTCTGCAGTATCAAAGATGAAAAGAAAATAGAAACAGAAATAAAAACTTGTTGAGCCCGGATATTCCCTGAATTGTATTTTTGAATCAGTCATTACTACTTTCCTTAGATAAAATAATAATTACACGGTTAATTATTAAATCCACATTCTGAACTGTTCTATCTTAAATACTATGACGTAGAAAACGAAAACATTCATATAAATTTTTTTACATAACAGTACTGTCATGAAAAAATTTTGCGATTTGGCGTATAATAAGGAAAATCTTACCAACGATACTTAAAAATACCGTTTAAAATTGTTGATGCCTTCGTAATAAGACTATTTTTTTTTCCAACGATATTCCAAAGACTTGAAAAGCGCAACTCCAGCACCAAGCAGTATATATCAAATAAAAGGAGAATTTTTAAAAAAGAATTATTGATATTTACAATAGTTAAATTATTTAATTATTTGAAATTTTTCCCTCTTTCATGGAGTTTATTTTGCAACAATATCTTTTTAATGAAGAAAAAATAAAATTTGGGAACTGATAAAATGGTAACCATAAACGTCCAATCCGACCCACCCGAAGGCGTACGGGAAAATCTGAATGAAAGGACTACTGAGACAGCAACATTTAAGGGAGCTATACTTAAATCCTAAGAGCCATCACCAGCCACGGCACTACCCTTCCCGTGGGAGGTACGTTCTACGAGGACCATCCTTTGTGTAATGATTAACATGGAGAGAATCAGCTACCACACCGGAAGCTTCTCATCCTTATTTCTGAAGCAATCCCCTTTGGAATCGATAGTAAAGGCAATATTGTCGCGATTTTCGAACTAACAACACTGACACAAGTATTGTACATGATAATTTTAACTCTATTCTGAGATTCATGTAGAGTTCATGTGGTGATTCATGTAGAGTAGAGATTCATGTGGTGAATGTAGAGTTAAAAATTAAAGCTAACTATCAAATTTAATTTGTCCAAGCCGTTTTAATTTTCAAAGCTATCGCATTTACATGCATTCAAAAATATAGATCGATAGATGGATTTCGGTAAAAATTAGATAGGATGTATGATAAGAATTTAAATATATGTGCCAATATTTTTATCTGAATAGAACATAATGTTTTGTCGTTATCATGTTCACTTTTTTGGGCATCCATTTATATATATTTTTTTGAATAAATGTCGTTCAAAATTTTATAAAATGCCTTTAAAATCGGTGTCAAAGAACGGATTTCAAATTTTATTCGTCTAGCTCAAAGCGTTTTTGATTTATCGTGTCTACAGATATAGAGATCCGATTCTAAAAATGTATTTTTCGGGTACAGAAAGATTGGAAACACGCAGAATTGTCAAAATCTCGATGGAATTTTTTTTTAATATTATGATATTTTGTTTTGGTTTATTTCGTATTTGAGAAATATTAATCCAGTAATTCATCTGAATTTTTATTTATGAAAATTAAAAAACAAAAATTAATTAATGGAAACAATTTTTAAAAAAAATAAAGAAACTTTAATGAAAACTCATTTTTTCTTTAACAATAACAAATAACAATCGGTATAATAAAGAATAAAATGTATATGAAAAAAATAATATAAATATTGGTGCTTCTGTCCTACTAATTACAGCAAACAAATTCAATGCTTCTAATCTACAGCAAACAAATTCAAATAAACATATTTTGGATAATTTTGAGCAATTATTTTGTAATTTTATCCAAAGTTCCCATTAATTTAAAGCTTAACATAATTTTGGAACTTTATCACAATCATTTCCAAAATTATTATTATATAAAAATTACTAAAGCCTCTTTAAAAAAATTTCATAAAGATTATTTAATTAACACACAATTTTTCAAACGTTTGAATGTGTTTCTTTTAAATACTTGTTTGCATATTTTCAGTGAAATTCTTCATTTACTGTAAAGAAATTCAAAACTTATTTCATTATTTCAGTAAAACATTAATCATATAATTTTCTTTTTATTAGAGATCCACGGAAGAAATTATTTTGTTCTTTATCTACACTGTTATCACGAAAATAGGAGTGGAAGTTTAATACTATATAAAATGAGTCAATAAAAAACAACGCGCAGTTCGAAAACGGATTGCTCGAACAATCCTGCTTTAATGGCGTTATTAAGTTATTATTGCTGATTACAATGAGAAGTTCTGCTAAATAAGAACTTTAAAATTGTATGAATTAGTTCTTATACTCAAAATAGTTTGATAAAATAGTTTGAAAAATAAACGAATTAAAAATTGAATTGAAGTTAACCATTTGAAATATTCCTTAAAACCCAATTGATCATAAAAAAACAGCTACTATCACGAAGAGGGAAAACTATTTTAGCAATAATATGAGTTGATGTCATTACATATATTAAAATTATTTCAATAACTTTCAATTAAAATTCACAATTTTAGAAAGACGAAAAGGTTTCTTTCATAATAAAATAATAGTATTTCTTTATTTTGAATTTATTGAATATCAAAAAAACATGATTAATGAATGAAAATTAATAAGAACGGTCAACAAACTATTGAATATATAATTAACCGGCATCTATAGATTTCAATTTAAAAATTAATACATTTTTTGTATCATTCTTTTTTTAAAAACTTTAAAAATTTTCAAGCTTTTTTTTTAATTTCAAAAATTTATATTTGTGGGTTAAGTGATTATTTACTTTCACATATAAATTAATATTTAAATTTATAAAACTGATGAAATTTCGATGTTTAACAAATAGATGAATTTTTTATTTTTTATTCTCTCTTCTTAAGAAGTGAAAAAAACTTATTCAGTAATATTTTATTTTTAGGATACATAAAAATCCATGTATGCCTATTCATTATTATTTTAGTTTCATGATACATACGTTCATAAAATAAATATATTTAATATATTAGTTTGCAATAATAATATAATAAAATGAATATATTTTATATAATAGTTTCTAGATACAATATATAAAACATATACTTCATGTAAAAAGAAATGTAATATATAAAGCTTGAAATAGTATTCTTCTGTTGTTATTTCTGTTCTCCAAATGAGGTTTTTCCCCAAAAAATTATATATGTAATTACAATTGAATATTAAAAACATGGATTAGAATTACTCTTTGCATTTTAAATAACAATAACATTCAAACATTTTCAAGTAAAACGAGAAATGTATAATTAATACTTTCATACTTAGTCTTTTTCGTTATGAAAAGCAAAAATTATAATTAGTCTTTAGCTGACTGTAATCAATTTGATTATATCCTTAAAGATTATAGTCCTAAATATACCAGACTATCATTACCTAGTTCACAATTTTTGTTCTAGTGTTTGTTTATATTGCCTCTGAATGCAAAAATAATTTCATATATAAAGAAGAATAGAAAATGTGTTAAACGTACTACTCATGTGTAATTACCATTTTAAGTAATAAGCATTATTATTATTTGTGACAAGCACTTATTACTTCTTGTCATAAATATCTCTATCTTTATGTTGAACGGAAGCAGATAATCCTGTTCCGCGTATCAAACAACGCAGAACTATTTCGAACTGCAACTTAACCCTAATACTGGATATAAATATTTAAAAAATAAAAAATTAGCCATTTTGAAATTTCAAAATAAATTTTTTCTAGAACTCTTATCTTTGTATTGAATCCATTATCTGAAATATGAAACTATTATAAAAAAGAAGATAACGTATAAAAAGAATAATTCATCGAAAAAAAATTAAAATAAAAAGTTATCAAAACTCAGATATGATTTGTATAGATTTTAAATTGATTTCATGCAGAGTATTTTATTGTTGGTAGCGTTTAAAATTGTTACAAATCGTGTATTTCTTTGTATAGAACAATATGTATAAAATAAATGAGGTAACATTAAGTTTGTATCCGTAATAAAATGGTCAAATTTTTAGATGAAAGCATTTTTTGAGGTTCTTGCCATATTTCAGAGAGTACGAAATTTTTAATATTAGTATAGGAAATTAAAAAAAAAAACGTTTTATTTTCTAAACTATTTTACATTATTATTTTATAAAATACTACCGCTTGAAGTTTTTAAAATAATATTTTCAACAGATAAATTATGAGTATTGTAATTAAAATCCCTTTTTATTTCATATATTTTATTTAACAATCATATACACTCTGAATGAATGCTATCAAATTAAACTTATAACCATTATATAGAATTTAAAATTATTTTTTATTTATTATATAAATAAATATTTTTACATTCAAATGTACGATCTCCAGATTTTGTATATATTTAGTAAAAATTATGCAATTTCAAATCAGTATCAAATTTCAACAAAAATCACGTGAAGAAAAAACCATTTCTCTAATTTCTTTATTCATGGAACGCATTTATAATGATAAAAGTTGTATCTGTGATTAGAAAATTTTCTATAGAATTCTGTACTTATGATATAGATATGTAACCGATAAATAAGTCCGATCCAAACGAAAAAGAAAAATCTATTAATTTTTTTTCTGGTTGTTTTAAAATGCTATATCCCTTTTAAGGAAAAAAATGTAATATAAATATAAGAGCACCATACATGCTAAACTGACGGTATGTTAATCTGTATAACTTTAGTATAATATAGGTACTATTTTAAAGCAATTGATTTCACCCTTATTTTGACTTGATTACTTTCAGCAATATACCGTCATTATAATTAGTTGATACTAATTTGATAAATGTTGTTCAATGCTATTCAATAAAATAATATCAATCAACAAAGTCTCATAAACGCAATTTCATATAACAAGATTTTCTTTTAAATCCATAGTTATTACTTCACAATACAAACCACTATGCATGCAAATCCATATACACAATTTTCCTCAAACCATACCAACTTTTCCCAACAGCAGTTTCTTTACGATCCAATATGCATTAAAAACTCGACATAAGAAAAAAAACTCTGTCCGATCAAAAGTGAATTTCGTCGATATTTTATTCAAAAATCTTTCATCATTTTTTTAAAAAGGAAAAAGAAAAAAAATCCAATTTTTTTTCACGTATTTTCATTTCAATCTCAATCTCAGATTTAGGTAAACAAAAACAACCAACTCGTAACACAGAAGCGTCTATAATCGATTGAGGATTTTTTTCCCTTTTCGATATTATATAGATATATACATATATATAACGACATCTATGTGATGGTTTATATATATATGGGGATATAAATTATGCATGGGACTGGGTAGATCAGTATCGGTGCCCATGCATTTTATATGCCGTATTTAAATGCGCAGGAAAGGAAAGGAATTTGATATTTTGCCAAATTTTCGGGGGTTTCACATCCTTCAATATTGGTTTCAGTCGTTGATTCGCCCACGATCCTTTTTCTTTATTATTATTTTTCATCCACTGTTAATAGGAGTTCGAGCGTAAAACGGATTTCTCTCTGGACTCATTCTCTTTTTCCCTTTTTTTCCCTCCTCCTTTTTTAATTCTCCCGTGCATAATATCGAAAGAGTGCGTGGGGAGTTGAAGGAGTAATTACGATTACTTTGGTATACGAACATAAATATTCGTTTCTTTTCTTTTCTCTTTTCACTTTTTCTTTCCCTATTTGAAAAGAATTTGTTCCAATTTTTGTCATGGCATACACGGAACTAAAAAAACGCGAAATTAGTTTTCCTTTTTCCCCCATAGATTGTTATTTTTTTTCGCTAGGAAGAATTTTTCTAGCACTGCATTAATTAAGTGGAAAAAATTGAAAACGATTTTTCAGTATAGAAAAAAATGTACTTACCCACGCAGGATTTATACGTTGGCAACCGATCATAACTGTTATAAGTTATTTTTCATAATTATATAACAGATAGCTGGATTGTCTCACATTATATTTATTTTCAACATCATAAATATTGACAAATGTGACAATATATATTATTTTTTTCATTCCCAACAGTTACATTAGAGAAATTGGGGAAATTTTGTCAACATTAATGCAATTTTTAAAAAGAATTTGTAATAATGACTTAAAAAAATATCTATATTTAATGATATCTATTATATAATTATATATTCTAACAGACAACGTGAAATTCATTTTTTGGCAAGACAATAGAATCTTTTTCGAATTAACTGGATTTCCAATACTTTGTCATCCTAAATAAGATAAAAATGACAACTAAAGATTTATAATAACAAGTATTGTAAAAAAAATAATTCGCAAGTCAATTATTACTTAGTCCAACAAAGAAAAATTTCATTTCCGTTAATTTTTATTAAATAATGTCAATTAACATAAATATTTTAACAAAAAAAATATTGATATTTTTAAGAACTGAATTCACGTTCTTCCCCTTCACGGGAAAAATATAGAATTGCTTGGGTTTAACCGATTAAGCTACTGCCTGTTGAATTCAATTTTAAATACAAATTGCTGAAACTCTAGCTCAAGTATTAAAATTAATGAATGAATGAATGAATCTTTGAAAAATTAATTTTACGAATGAATGAATATTTGAAAAATTAATTTCATGAATGAATTAATATTTGGAAAAAACTGCATTAACTTCAAGTGTCATCCACTACAAATTTAAAAACATGTATTTAAGCTTGAGTTTATGAATGAAAAGTAGTTTGTTGACGTTTTAAAATTAGAACAAGATTTATTACACACACACACACACACACATACACACACACATATATATATATATATATATATATAGGGAGAATGGGAACTAATAGAAGTAATTAAAAAATAACTAATAATGATAAATTATCCCACGGTTTCACCATGCTTATTATATTCTAATTCATACGTATTATTAATTCATGCTTATTACATTCTAAAAACTTATACTAAACACTTTCTGGATTTTGAATCAAAATACAAATAATTAATTATGTTATGATGCAATATCAGTTGTAAACTATGAAAACACTAAATATATTTTCGAAGATAATTCTGGAAGATAATTTTCTAAAAGATTCTTCAATCGAAAATTGATAAGTGTAATATTATTATTATATTTTAAATTAAAATTTGATAATTTTTGAGGCTTCTTAAATTCATCACATCGAAATTTTTAATATAATCTAAATAACTCAATAAAATATACACTTTCTAAATCATGATTATATCGTTATTCATTTAAAACGAATCATCAAATTCATATTATAATCGTAATGGGTATAAAATTTCAGTATAGTTAATAATAAAACACCAAATAACAACTAAACTGTAGTTAAACTGGTTATATGAATTTTGTATTAGAAACCAGAAGTATTTTGAAAAATTTTATAATTTATTTCAGTTTTATAATTTAAATAGAAAAAAATTATACAAATTTAAACACTTTTGGTATATACTAAAAAACATTCTTAGAATTCTTTGGAATGCATTGATTTTTTTTCTTTTGAATATAAGAATAATTTTTGTGTTTATGAATGAAGAACTGGTTAAAATTCATTCTTTTTTTTAGATTAGATATTGGTAATATCTTAAAAATTAGTTTGTTTTGGAATACAAAGGAAATTCTAGAAGATAAGGCCATATTTTGTTTTATTTGTTTCAATTTTTTTGCAGCTTATTGATATCAAAAAGCTCGTCATGTTTTCCTTTTTTAAAAAAAAATATCATTTCTTAACCTGCTTTATTATTTTCAAAAATGATTGATCAATCTCTTTTAAAAGCAGACGAGAGTCTGACAAAGAATATTTTGGAGGCAATACATTTTCAGAGACAGCAAAATATTTCCTGTCCAATCTTTCGGACTATTGTAGCTCAAATGAGGTATTCCTATCATGATAAAACGAAAAAACGTTATTACGAAAATATTTATTATAGATGTTTAATATAATGCTTAGGTAAAAAAATATTTCCCTTTTATTATTATTTTTCATTTAGCCTATTACACAATATTTTTACAAGAATAAATGATTAGAAAATGTTTAATAATACTTCTTTTATTAACCTATATAACTATTTATAATTCCATATCCATCATTAAATATATATAAATAGTTTTAATTAGACTTTATTTACAGTAAGTAAAGTTTGTAATAATTATCTCAATTTAAAACAATTGCATTTATTTTCTCTTACAGTAAAAAAATGGCAACATTTTAATACGTTTAGTAATGTAGTAATGAAATTCCACTGCGTTCGTTTTAATGTAATAATATATTTATTTAACATATAATTTAACATAATTTTTTGATTTATTCATCAAAAACCAATTTTGACTTCAAGTTATTTAACTGAAATAAATTCTTGCTTAAACAGTCAGTTAAATATTTTTATAAACTTTATTTTGATGATTCCTTCAGTAAATTATAGAAGTTTTGAAGAGTTTCTTAGAACATATTCACTAGCCCACACATTGTGGCATAGTAGTGGTATATAAAAATAAATTTCTTTTTAAAACTGTTCTTCATTATTTGATTTTAAAATCAAAAAATGATTACGCAAACAACATATCATTCATTAAAATAATACACACAAAAATTCATCAAAAAATATTTTTTTAAACCTTAAAAGGATGTAACATTTTTTACTGTAATATTTTTGGACATTATCTTGAAAAAAAAAGTCAAAAATTTCCTTACTCTTTAATTAATAAATTTTTAACTTAAATTTTAAAACAATTTCTCCAACAATTATCTTTCTCCTCACCAAAACAATATTTTTTTGTTAATTCTGCATGTAACTTACAAAGTGATAACATACACAGAATTAGTTTTATTATTATTATAATGTTACTTTATTTGGGTTCAGCCAATACAGATTACAGTTATTCGTTTTTGGAATTTTATTATAATTTCCTTAAGAAATGAAGAAACTGTAAAAACCAAGTTGTTCAAGTTAAGATTTCATTCGATAATGGGTTGTTCAATTCGCAAATATTCGTAAATTGGTGAAATATTGTGATAAATATATTAGTCTTATTTCACTCTTTAATATTTATTACATTTCTAAGCATGCCATTTATTTCACACTTAAATATCTTTCATTAAATTGAATATTCCTTTGCGCTAAAGTTGAAATACAAAACTAGTAAACGAATTTGCATTGGAACAAATTGTTTTATTGATGAAATATTTAAACTGGGATAATTTATAGGTGACGATTTATACGAATGTAAGTACAGATTTAAAAATAAATGTATGTAGTAAAGTGCTAATATTTTGTTGAAGAATTTACTTATTTTTCCTTTTGATTGTGATTTTATCTTAGAAAAGAGCCAAATTAAAACTCCAGTTTAGATATAAAAAAATCTAAAATTCTTTCAACATTTTTCTGTAAAATTAGATATAGTAAAACAAAAATAATGATTACTTTAAATAAACAAAGTTCTTACAGTTATATAAATGCAACCATAATAAATATTATAAATATTTTAATAAACAATAATGAATTAGTCTATTGAAATTTTCGAAAACAAGATAAATTATATTCCAGTAAAACTGTACTACGTTTAAACTGTAATTTTAAAACATATTTTGATTTAAAAAATATATGTTTTTATTAAATTAAGCAGTTTTTACATAAAAAAAACATTAAAAGTTATTGTATATTCTGAAAAGGGTTTTAGTATATAAAAACGTTTTATATTAGATTTATATTTTTAAAACCTATTTTGATGAAAATATGTATTTTTTTCTGATGAATTACAAATGTTTTGTATTTTTTTAAATCATAAATGGTGAGTTTTTATTCTTTTTAGTGACATCCTAACGTCAGAAGAATTTTATGATTCATAAGCTCCAAAATTTGAAAAAAAAATCCTCTTTGTATTCTATGAACCAAATAAAAAGTGAATTAAGAATTCTCTGAGCGAAATATGCTAAAAGCCTCACGAAAAAAGTTCAAAGGTTTTTCGGATTAGTCAAACACACATTATCGGCTTATTTATCTTATCAAATAACAAATTCTTTTTATTAACAGCTATGATAAAACCACTCAATGGAAATTTAAACGGAAAAAAATGCAAAGCTTTGAAAGCACTAGGCCAAAGCAGAATATGTTCAGAAACTGGGAAGAAAAAGTAAATAGAACATGCCTGCAAAAAACATAAGGAAAAGGGATCTGATTTCAAAACAGAAGTTTTCGTCTTTTAAGGAAAAAAAGCTTTTTTTTTCCTCTGAAATCCCTTTGAACGTTTCTGATCTTCGAATATCTTATGCTGCGTCTCGTATTTTATAAATACGAAATTTTGTTCATGTGCTGTTTTATTTTATTCTTTTTTTTTCATTCCGGATTCCACAATTCAAAGATAAATCGTTCTTGGAATAAAATCCATCTGACGTAAGTTTACCATTCACAAAATGCAACTAAGTTAGCGTTTGCAAACTGTCAATCCTTCAACAGATTTATAGATGTGTATAACAACAATGAGGAATTGAAAATTATTTTGTTTCTGGTTGTATGAAATAGATATGAATATTTAAATACTCAAAAAAATAATTTATAAAAAATCCATCAATATTTTTTCTAAAAAGAGTATATTATGAAATATATTGCATAAAATATTTTATATTCACTGTTGAATGCTTTTATTTAATTTCAGAGAAATAAATACAATTTTTTTCATTATTTAATATATCATTTCATCAGATGCTCCTAATGATTTGATTTTATTTCATATAATATAATTTAATAGCACTAGCTATTCTTTTAATAGGTTAATAAAAATGTTTTTGTTTTTAAAAGAAACTAAAGACGGTTATGTTCCTTACAGAACTTGATAGCATCAGATTTGAATATTCCATTAAGATAACTTACGTACACTATAAATAAGTCGAATATAAGGATATTGATAAAAGAATGCGACGATAAATGAAGCGATTTCGGTAAGAAACGAACAAAATCGTTTGCTTTTCCGATAACGATTTTTATCATAAACGATTCAATTCGTTTTATTTTTACGATAATGATTCTTATCAGAAACGATTAAATTCATTTTCTATTTCTGAAAACGATTTTTATCAGAAAAATAAAAACTTTTAATCTTTTCAAGTAAAGATTTTGATTAGAAATTTATGTTTTTGTAAGAATCGTGAACATCATGTTTAAAAGATTAAATAGAAATCAAGTACATCGAATTTTTCAAAACGATGTATTTTCCATCTGAATTTACCTGCATTTTAATACTTTTCTTGACTATCTATAGAATCTATATTTATCCCTTAACGTAATAATATTCCGCAAAAGATTAATTGATTTAATTTTATAATTTGATGACAAGCATATCCACATTTTTTTTTCTTTTCCAAAACACATTTAATAAAAGAATTGATCCAATTTTTTTGGTATTTTCAATGTTTCCAGCGCGAAATAAATTATTTAATAATAATTTTTACTTTCTTCAAATTTTGTATTTTACATTTTGTAAAACTTAATATTCACTGTATTTTGTATTTTACATTTTGTAAAACTGAATATTTTAAAACTGAAATATTCACTGTATTCACAATTTATTATTTCAAATAAAGCTTTAAATATCAGATTCTGTTGTAATTATTCTATATTATTTCCTTTTCCTTCACTATCTATCTATCTTCTTTTCCTTGATCTTTAATGCTGCATAATAGTGACGTAATATATATATTTAAATACAAAGAGATAAATTATAAAATGATTTTTAAATATATATTTCTCAATTGTATCTAAATATTTTGTCAATATTTACAATTCAAGTTCCGTTGGTTATTTAGATATAGATATAAGTTTCCTTTTGTTGTTAATTTTCATGAAGTTCTTGAAACCTTTGCACAATATTTGTAATCTCGAACTGAATATCATGATAAAGTGTGCGGAAATCATGAAGAAAGAAATATGCGTTTGAAGAATTATTGAAATAAATAAAATATATTCTAATAGCTTACAAAATATGAACGATTTTGAATTATTTATATCGCGTCAAAAGTATTTTCATCTTTTTCATTTCTCTTCTTTAAACATGCATACTTTTGTAAATAATATCAACTCACGTCTTCAGTTTTCTAAAAAGTATTGGTTTTCTTAAATTAAAAATTTAAAACTTGCAGAAACATTTTTTTAAATATCTTCCAACTGTAACAGCATTCTCATAAGCTCTTAGCAATAATAATAATGTTTTATCAAATATTTATTAGTACTTTGTTTATTAAATTTATCATTCATCCATTTTTGAAAACTAACTTCATTCTGCAAAGATTCTAAATAATTTTTGAGTAGTAAACTACAAGGGATAGTTTTTATAAAAATAAGTATATTATGAAAATCTTTATCAAATTCTTATAACTTCTTTTGAAAAATTACTTTTATTTTCAAATAGTTTTTTTTTCTAGGTGAATTAACAGAAATTTTGGAATTTTATTTCTAAATTCAAAGGTTAAAGCAATTTCGTTTGTCACAAAAGACAGTCTGAGAATTATAATATTAATAAATATTTCATCTAATCGCAAAAACTTTTTAATAAATTATTCATTTATTTAGCACTCAAAATCCATAAGTAAATATCGATTTTTAAGCACATAAATCAGAATAACTTTTTATCAGTTCTCTTTTCTTGAAACGGCGATTATTCCAATGATTAAAAGTAGCCTGATTTCGCTTTTCTATTTTTCAATGGCGAACATTAATCAAAATCAATGGCATAAGGCGCCCGTTATTCATTAATCTTCATAACCGCTACATAACAATTAAGTCTTTATCGGAAGCTCACTGAGTGCGTGAATTCGGAATTTCACTTTATTCCTACGGGAGATTAAAGTGGGAGATTTATTTAGAGTGGAAAAAATAATAATTTTAAGGTGAAAATTAATGAGGTAAAAAGTAGAGAGTGGGAAAATTTTTTATTCAAAAATGTAATACTTTAGTTTTGTAGTATCACATTTCAGTTTGTTTTTCCATGAGTTTTTCATTGTTTGTATTTAAAAATTGTTTAGTTTTGGTAAATATATAAATAATAATAAATTTGGTGAAATATAAATTTTGAGTATAGTTAATATTTGTTTATAATTCTTTTGTTTAATAGCTTCATTCAATTATTAATTTCATTGATCATTTTTTATTAAATATTTCAAACTTTTATTGAATTATAAGCAATTAATTATGAAATAAGTATTAAATTATTTCATGCCTTATTCTGGAAGTTGAATCTTTTACTAGACTTTCTTCTGAAACAAATATTTTGAGCAAGTTAAAATCATGAATATATATATTACAGTTGAAAAACGGTATTTTGATATAAATTATTTTTTTACTTTGTGAATTGTGATAAAATGCTCCAAACTATAAAGCTCTGCTCAAAAAGAGGTTCATTTCCACGAAAAATGCATTTTTAGGATTTATATTTAACACAATAATTCAAAAGATAAATTTTCTATAATTTTTTTAAGTAGAAGCCTTATTATTAAAATAATTATTAATAAATATAGCATTATATTTCTTGTACATTTTTCAGCCGAACTTTCGAAATAGACGAAACATCTTAAACAGTTTTCTGTTTCGACCTCTTCGTAAAATGCGTATGGAAGGTGAGCCTCAAAAAGTGAGCGAGCCGAGTATATTCTTAAAACATAGAGTATGTTCAAAATGAAATTATGTTTTATAAAAGAACTTTTATTTCTTTCATTAATATAACATTTATTTATTTACTAAAATTAATTTGCATTTTTTGCTTATGAGCAAAAGTGAACATAAAAATTTAATTTATTATTTTAATTTGCCATTAAAGATAAATTTTGAACAAATCGTGGTACAACATATAATAATCTTTTATCTGTTTCTTTGATTTCGACTTGACCACAAAATATTTCAAATATCTTGAAATTGACAAATTTATTTGAATTTCTCCTATTCAATTCAACTGAAAATTTCACTACTTATACTGAAAATTATCACTACTTATACTGAAAATTATCACTACTTATTATCCTTGACGAATATACTCGTCATAACGTAAAATGTCGAACTTTTTCCATAACGAGTATACTCGTCAGAATGTAAAATGTCGTACTTTTTCCATGACGAGTATACTCGTCATAACGAAAAATGTCGTACTTCTTCCATGACGAGTATACTCGTCATAAACAGTTAACTGGCTAAGTAATTTCAAGATATGTATTTAAAAAAAACTACTTCATTTAACATTTAAAGAATATTTTCTTTTTAATTCGCGAGAAATGTTCTGAGAATATTTAAATTACTTCATCACAGTTAACAATTCATTCAAACAAAAAAGAATTTTCAAGCTTTTTTTTTGTGGAATATTATCTGATATTATGCAAAAAAGTATCATAGCAAAACTATTAAGAAGTTCATTATACTTTATGACACTATTCATAAACAGAAGAGAATATCTGTAGAATCAGTAACTTTAAATGTGTTTCTTAAATATGGAACTCGCCCCTAACCTTTTCCAAAGAGCAGCATCAACGTTATATCATAAGATCAAGCTGATCATAAGACCTTTGTTTTAAAGTAGAGTTCTTTATTTAATGATGTTCTTTGATATTATTTTTTCAAAAGGTCTGCTTTTGACACTCGCTATCTTTTCTCGACCTTTAAAGGTATGCCCGCTTTTTCACTGATCTCTTTTATTTCCAAAAAAAATCAGTTTACTTTTGATGACATATTTCACTGAATTCCTTTGTAGGGCAATAGTTTCTTCTTTTTTCTTCAAAAAAATAACTCAGCATTATGAAATTTAAGTCGAGAAAATGGAGGAAAAATTGGTATACGTTAAATTTTATGAGTACTGCCAAGATTACTCAGAACAGTTGTCTATTATAGAAATCGAAAAAGGAAGAATGTACTGTACAATATCACTCAAAATTTGTTGTGTTTGATCTACGCCTCTGGAAAAAGCAAAATATAGTATAAATTGAAAAATAAATTTGAGAAAATCATAAAAATAAGTATTATTGTTTGTTCGAATTTCTTCTTTTAGCTGATATAAGAGATCGAAAAAAATATTCTTCATCCATATTGTTTAAAATTTCTTTTATGGTTATATAAACTATTCTTTGTATTATTAGAGTTTTCTTTTTGAATTTTATTCACCATTTTAGAAATTATCCAGAACTGCTTAACGGCAAATGAAGTAAACATTTCATTATAGTGCATATATGCTAAATGAGTATCCATTGTATTATACATATTTCTGTGTTTTATATGTTCTATGAAAAAATAAAATTTTAAAATAAAGTATGAATATCATATTAATAACTTAATAAACATATGAAGTTTTATAAATATAAATACATTTAAAATTAAATAACTTTTACATAGGTATCCTTAATAGGAATAAGTGCATTAAAATATATAAAATCATACACATATTAACTATTGGTGTCATTCATAACCTAGGTAAGTATTCAGGGAAACTGAATGATGGATATTAAATAAGACTTAGCTCATAATTAATGTAAGTTACTAATGACTATCGCTTAATATTGTATAGCCTTTCATGTCGAAAGTATATCCCGTGATAGAAGGGGAAATAACTAGAACCCTCACCACTGAAGTCTAGATATATTTACTCGGGGATCAACAACTACCGTTATCATGCCTCTAACTAACTACGTGAAGGCTTCCTGCCTTCCCCGAGAGCTAGACATCCCGTCTTTGAGTCCCGGTATGGTTGTTCTTTTGTGTTATATCTATAAAGTGTATTAAAGTACTCCCTGTAAAAAGGGGCTGTACAAGCGATGGTGATGAGTGAGTAACAAAAGTCGTACTCTTGGCCCTAGTTGGCGCTACTTCAAAACAAGAGATGCTAATTTCGGCTTAAAATTCACTGATGCCACAGCGAAGCCTGTCTATGGCAAGTGCCACTAATAACTGCAACGTAGCTGTTTCAGTCTGATCCGTGTTTGTTACATAAAGGTGACGAAGAGAAGAGAGGGGCAGTTTCACTGGTATTAGTGACCGACACTGATAAGCATGTGCATTGGTAGAAACACCAGAGCAAACTTGGAAATCTACGCTTAAATTTAAGTTTAACTGCATAAATCTTACTTGTTACTAATCCATGTTATTATGAAAAATGTCATTACTTGTGTCAAGGCACTTGACAATCATGATGTACGTTTTTGATCTCCACATCTTAGGTGAAAATAATTCGAAATTAATTCCCAATAAATAATCTTATAGACTCTGTGATCTTATCTTAAGTATCGAATGTGATAAATCATTTTTTTCTTAATTAAAAAAATTCATTTTGGTATACTGGAATGGAATTCTCGTTGCAAATCGATTATAGGAACTTAAATGATGAGATTGTCAGTGTCAGATAATATCATATGGAAACAAGCTGGAAAAGGGATTTTTTTATTGGTTCTCGAAGTATAACTCCTTGTGTGCCAACAAGTATAACACAAGGCTTACAGATGTAAGTCATTTCACAATTAACAGTAGGATGAATTTGGAAAATAAAGACAGGCACGAATGCAAATATAAAAAAGATGAGGAAAGCAAATACACAAAACTACTCACAAACTAGCAGAAACACATAGTATATGTTATAATATAGTTGAAGAAGTGTGATAAAATAAAACAGAACATGCAAAACACCAATACAAAGAATATATGCAAATATTTCTAGACAAACACACTGAAATGAAGTTTAAAAAACACGGGGAAAAATACTATTAATATATGTACAAAATGAAATGTAAAAAGGGAAATTTGAAAGAAAAAAATAAGCAATAACAAAGAGCCAGTAAGGAGTTAAAAGTTCAATAATTGCTACAAAACGTCTATTTTGCGATTGATCATCGACCTTTCCTCAAGTTATATTGTTGTGTTTATAGAGATAACTCCTGTGCTACGTCGACTTCCCTGTTGCTGAAAAGTAGTTGGCGAATTGGATCAGTCAAGGCACCACTGTTCCTCGAAAATTTCAGGTTATTTCCTGTCGAAAAAAATCACTTTTTGGCTTACGTTGCGAAAATTTCCGGTACACAAAAGAAAATCGTGCTCTCATCTCTTTCTCTCCGTATTCATTTATTTATTTTTCGGATGTGCACTTCTCTCTCTTCTTCTGGCTTGCACCAACAGCAAGCACCCCAACTCTGTTCTTCCCATCCAACCCCCCTCCAAAAAAAAATTGTCCCTTTCCTACTTTTTCCATTGGGTCGTGGAGGGAAGCCAAGAACCGAACACCTTCCGACTCTGATAATAATGAAACTAAAATAAAAAAATATATTAAAAAAATGCTTGAAAAAAAAACTATAATAACAGAGCGCAGAAGGAGAGAAAAGGAGTAGAAAAAAAATACATATACGTCTGAATCTTTGGCCCAGTTATAACATAAATAACAGCATAACAAGAGTATGGTTTTCCTCGTTCATTCTCTGGCCCATACAACAAAATGCTCTTTCCGGTTTTATATATCTATCTATATACAGCGAGAAGGGAGCAAGAAATGAGGAAGAAAAGGAAGAAACAGAGTGAGCTAGAAAAAGAAGAAAAATTAAGACGACGGTGCTGTCGTATTACTTCCTATTTTCCTTACATGTGCTATAATCGATCGTCCGGGGACATTTTAAAGCTGACTCCAGCAATTTTTTATTCCTTTTCAGCGGTGATTCCATTCCGTATCTGAGTTGCGTTCCCCCACCCCCCTATTGTGGAACAACAATGGCAGATACCGGCATCGCACCTTCACTTTTATCACCAACCGCCCTTCCTCCTTTCTTTGCATGTTTTTTTTATTAATTTTTAATTTTTGTTTTGACAAAGCATGGCTGTTTTAATTTCCTGGAATTCAACAAAAATGAGCTCTTCATGTATATGCAGTCTAACTATCTAGCTGATTGATCTATTTCAGTTTTCACGCAGACTTTGTCTGGCAGTCTGTTGAATTACCTGGAAATAGTATGCTTTTTGTGTATCGCAGGAAGCTTTGAGTTCTGTTTTATCTTTCATTATATTATAATTTTCTTTATTTTGGTAAAGAATACATGATTTAATGCACCCAAAATTCAAGAGTCACATCCTTCCGTTATCCGATACCAAACTTTTTGAAAAGTTTGAAATTGATATATCGCTTAATAAAACAGTTTAGAGAAAAATCAGCGAGACATTCAGGTGTCAACATAAGATAAAGTATATTTGAAACCTGAAGTATGTTTTAGACTAATATTATATAGTTTAATTTTTATTTTATGGAACTTATATTTTATAATATTTCTGAAATTAATGGTGCTGTTCTGGTATTACTTTTCAAGTAATAATTTATCAATTAAAATTAAAAGATAATTTTGAAGGCTAAATGTCTATAAGTCATTAGGATGTTTCCTCCTCTAAATTCGATATCTAAGTCTTGAAATGCCTTAACTTCTAATGATTTTACTCTAAACATTTTAAATATATTTTTTTCAAAGCTAAGATATTTTGTTATTTTGAAACTAAAGTAACGTTTTTATGAGTTAAATATCTGATAAATATGAAATTGGCAACATGGTAATAATCAAAGGAATACTCAATATCATCAGAAATTACTTATTTTTTTATTTCACTGATTATATTTATTCCAAACTGTGAAATACTCATGAATCTTTACTTTAATCTGTTTCAACCTTTTTTTTATTTTAGATGTTCTGATTTCTAATTTTTAATAGTCATGTGATCCATTATGAGCTATTTACAATCATCAAGTTAACAAATGGAAACTTTACTAGAGTTCCTCTTTATATTTGCAGCGTCCATTTTCTGTAAGCATAGTGAATATAAAATATTTTTTCTTTATCTGTTGTAATATATAAATATGCATTTACAATAGTGTTTATTGCGTGATTTTTTCCCTGATATTCATTAGTAATATATTCTTCACCATTTACATTATAGTTAACAAATAGATCCTTGAAACTGCCAGCAATCAATCGTTTTCCGATTATTCGTTGTTTATTTATTGGCATAGTTAACTATTAAAACACTGTTTAAAAACCCATAAATCAATTTCAATCAACATTTACCTGTTTAAGCTGTTAATAAATGAAATAAGATTTAAGCATTCGTAAATTTATCGGCTGTCATTTAACTATTTACACAATTAAATCTGTACATATTTCGTCGTATATCATATTTCAATTATTCGTTATTTATTGATCTTGCATTTAACAAATCGAAAAACATTTAAGTAACCGCATATCAATCAATCAATTAATTATCATTCTAATGAATAACAAAGGCATAAGCATGTATACCTTTCTAAGAACTTAAATTCAAGAAATTCATTTATTAATCACTTACAATTGTTTTATTAAAACAATTAAACATCAACGAATTATAAATCGATAAATTATCTTGGAAAAGTATATAATCTTTACCTCCTTTAAACTAAACACTAGGTGAATAAATTTATCCCAATTATTGTTTCGTATACGAAGTGTACAAAGTAAAAATAGAGCAACCTTCAAAATATTTAAACTTAAAATTAAGAGTAATCTCCAAGTTTCAGAAGTTCCTAATTTCAAAAAACACGTTTTTAAATTTACATCTATCTGCTTGTGAAAGCGATAACACAAAATTGAGAAGATTTTAAAATGATGTATATGTTTCGTAGCCTATTAGTATACTTTTAGGTAATTTTGAACTAAATTCTTTCAGTGGATGTATATCTCTTTGCTTGCCGCAGCACAAATAAATACAATAGTTGAAAACTTAAAAATACATAAATAAGTAAGTAGACATGTGGATTCTTATCAAATAATCTATCAAATGACTGACTATCTGTCGGTCTGTATTTTTGTATGTAAGTAAATTCAGTAAAAGAAAAATTCATGAACTTAAATTAGCAAATTTTTTTTATCAAGTGTTTACAATTATAAATATATATGACATTTGGTTTTTAATAATTAAAATGTGTATTAATCGATGTATTGTGTATTAAATATATAACAGTCAATCCTCACAAATAACTCGTCGTAGTTAATATCAAATATTTTGAAATAATGCTCGAATCACTTAAAAAATAAGTATTTTACAACTATTGATAGTTTGATCTACGCTACCTTACCTAAGGTCGATTTTTTTTCAGAATGAGGAGAATAATTAAAGAGTTAATTTTTTTAGAGGGTATATAAAAAAAATCTAGAAAGACTTTATTCACTGGTGTTTAGATGTAATGATGGTAATGGTCTTTAAATGGAAAGGATGTTTAATTTCTCTATTAATATACAATCCCATAGTTTATGTTTTTTAGAACTCATGCAACATCCAACCTGCTTACTGTAAATTAACAATTGCATATAATGACGAATGCGAATTAGATTTCCCTAATTCATCATGAGTTTTGAGTTTTCCATTCAATGCATAAAACATAACCGGTATAATTATCAAAATATTTCACCTAATAGATTTCTTCGAACTTTCAACTACTTTATTTCAAGGATTTAGAAAAACTTCATTTTCAGATAACCTCTGAAAATTTAGACATGTCCAAGAAGATGGAAGAAATTTAATGTATTTTTATAACTGGAATAGCTGATATATATTAAATTTAAGATAAAGTTTGGCTTTTATTGGAAATTTCTGCTTATTTGACAACGATCAAATGTTAATCCAGCCTTAAAAACCTTTAAAAAGATCAAATGTTAAACCAAGCTTAAAAATCTTTAAAACGATTAAATGTTAAATCATCCTTAAGAACTTTAAAAACGATCAAATGTTAAACCAGCCTTAAAAACCTTCAAATGTTAAACCAGTCTTAAAAACGATCAAATGTTAAACCAGCCTTAAAAACCTTTAAAAAGATCAAATGTAAAACCAAGCTTAAAAATCTTTAAAACGATTAAATGTTAAACCAGCATTAAAAACCTTAAAAGCGTTCAAATGTTAAACCAGCCTTAAAAAGGATCATGTGTTAAACCAGCATGAGTGGCCTTCCCAGCATTTTATAGCATACTCTTCAATTAAGTCTTATACCCCTTCTCCCGCATTAAATTGTGTACTATGGATAAGGTCTCGAATACATTGCATGACAGCTGCAAACGATATGTACTAAAAATAGGTCTTTGGCATGAATCTAACATATTTACTGAGTCTGGCACGGAAATATGCATTTTCGAAACCTTATAACATTCGGGAAATATCGAAAAATAACAACAAAAATTTGTAGTCACAAAATAACATACCGCATTTTCTTGATTTCATTCACTACATTTATGAGTTACAGTGTTTATAGGTTTACGTTTATAGTTTTACACAAAAGTATAGAATTATAGTCGGTAAATCGTTCGAGAGATTCAGTTCAAAATTTAATAAGTATATCTATTATAAATGTTTAACTTATATACTATATTTTATTAATCTTGTTCCAGAGATTTTGAATTATCGAGTTCTGTTATACTCAAACATACACACAGACTTCTTGTAAATAGATTTCTTTAAAAATTTGATGGGATTTTGTTTACAGTTTTTTTTATATATGATATATTTCAACCGTCTAGTTCAATAGTTTCTTGATTTTTCGAGCTCACCATATATACTTACTGATTATCTGTATGATATAATTCTAAAAATATTTTTTTTTCTTATTTAGGGAAGTTTAAAACTTAGAGATTCATAAAGGTATCATGTACGAATTTTTTAGCGTTTATTATATTATAGCGTTTTAATTTATATTTTTTACATGAGAAAAGTAAAAGCGGCAGCTAGCTGTTTTAAAAGTTTTTCATCAATTCAGGAAATTATCGATTGATAGATCTTTGCTACATAAATAAATCTACCAACCAGAAAATTTTGCTTAGTTTTAATATGAAATTTAAATGTATTTGTTGAATCTTGAATTCAAAATTAGGTTGCAGAAATTTATAAATGCAAACAGGCAGGCTTTTTTCAAAAAGGTTGGAGCCTATCGAAGAGGTTGTACTGTCTCTTAGATAGCATTTACCCTCCCCGATCCCCCCCAAAGAAAATTTTTGATGAACAATTTTATTTCATTGTTTCTTATATCAAACACTATGTATAAAACACTTTAAAAGTACGCATTATAATTCATTTGTTGCAAATGCTTGAACATAAATGAACTCGGAATAAAATTTGTGGTTTTTGAAAGGACTTGCTTAATTTTAGTAAATTTCAATCAAACAAATCAAAAGAAAATTCAAATAGAGTTTCAAAAAATGTAAAGATCATCCTAGAAGTGAATTATATAAATTTATTAAAAAAAATTTGTAGTGTGACATTTTGACATAATTATAGTTTAAAAATGATAGTTTTATAAAATTATAGAAAATATTTAATTTATTTTCTGTTTACGAATATCAATAAAGAGAATCACTTTCTTTCCCCAAAAGAAATCTTTTTTAGAAAGGTTTTATAAATACTAATTTAAAAAAGAAATTAAAATTTTAAATAAATGTGAAAAGATTGTTTAATATAAAAATTTAAAAAAAATAATTTGCAAGCAGATGTATAAATAATTAATAAGTTGATGTGTGTAAAAATTTACTCAAGCATGTATTATACATCTTAAAAAAATTACAGCCATAAAATAAAATGCAACTTAGTAAGTACAGAACTATCTTGTAATGATTACGCTTATGTTCACAGAATATATTCACAAATACAACCATTCAATCAAAATGCATGCTTTAAAGAAAATATTTTTCCTTATTTCTGAAAAAATTTCAAAACTTCACTTAATTGGATCATTTGCGGATTCAATTCGTTTTATTTCAAGTTTCAAAATACTTATCACCACGACAGAGTTTCAAACCCAATTCATCAAAAAGAAGGTGAATCAATTCGCACTCGGTTTTTTTTTATTCGAAAGGGAATTTATCAGTTGTTGCAGATATTACCAAATTTTACCAAGTGATTTTGTTGAACAGTATATGAAAAATAATAATAGATTATCTTTTTTTCACATACTTTATTATGAAGAACTATAGGGAAATGTTAGGTTAATGATGTCATTAAATGGACAATTTTCAACTGTTAACATCAAAATTAAAGTCAGCCAAAAAATAATTACTATGCATTGTTTTTGATTTAAAATTATAATACAAAAATAATTATAACTTTTCTGATTACTATCTGTAATTTAATGAACTGTATTATTCATTTCAACAAATAATACTGTTAAATAATTATATCATTTTTCCACTTTCTTGTGATTGATTAATCATTTGTTCATTCATTCATATACTCTTTAAATTTTCGAGATAAAATATTTCATCATTAATTTAATTGTGAATTATGTAATCGGAAAGTCAATTTTATATTACATCTCTAGAATTCTAATAATCGTTCTCATATACTTTCAACTCAAATCATCATCTTTTCCTTTACTTCCAGTATGAAGTTTGATTTTTCCTCATTAAACGACAGAAGGTTTCAGATTGGGTTTTTTTTCGTTCTAGCACTTGAAATATTTTTACTTTGAAGTACAATGAAAAAATTAGAATTTGCATTTTTTCTCGGTTTCTTTTCGGTCTACTCACATAAAAATTAAAATTAAAATGTTAGCAATAAGATTAACAAACCAAATTTCATTTATTTTTAAGTGACTATGTTTAGGACATACTGCATTTGAAGCGTAAGAAAGGGAACATGACCAAAACTTCGGTTGACTTGCTTTGAAATATGATAAAAACTTCGGAGTAATTTTAGAAGCTTAAACTCCATACCAAATTTTATTTATCTAGCTTCTTAGATTTCAAATTTATCAAGCTCACTTGTACTCAAGCAGCCAGAGAGATAGATTTCTTCTAAATGATTTTATTTCAAAATTTGAGAGCAATCTAAAAATTTGACCTTCAGTCTATATACTGGATTTCAGTTTCCCAACTCAAAACATTTTTCAATTATATCATTCACAAATGGACAAGCATAGTACTAGTAAATACTATTAAAAGGTAGTATTAAATAGTGCTATTAAAAGTGGTGCTTCGAATTCTGGGTGTTCTCAAATCTGAGAATTCTTCAAAATGCAGAGTTCGATCTTTTTTTATTCTTACAAAGCTTTACTATTTATGTTTTGGAAATAAAAAAAGAATGACACGTTGGTTGCGTCAGCATGATTTTATTTATTGAATTTTGATTCATATTAGGCATTAAATCCATTACTCAATAATTAGATAAATAGGTTTTTAATGTCTCTCTTTCGATAAATAATGTATTTAAAACTTTTTACATCAAACATTTTAGAAGTACTTTAAACGTATGTGTTTAATTATTATTATAATTTTTAAGAATTGACTGAACAATCATAAACAATACAAAAATATATCTCGAAGTATTATTTGAAAATATACCTGAAAATGTTCTGAAAAATATCCAGTAAAAAGTATAGTAACTTCAAAAAATGCTTTGTAAACGCTAATAATTTTTTTGTGTGTGTGTCTCTATGACTGAGATATATCTATTTTGAATTCCCGAAGAATTCTTTCTTTTTTAAGTTTGCATTATGCTATTACAATCGGTCAACAATAAAACCTGTTAAGAAGTTAAAATTTTACACATATTTATTGAATAAAATTTCCGTCATATTTTTGATAAATGTTGTTTGAAAAAACATCAGTTTATTTTTCTTGAATTAATAAAAGCAAAATAAAACTAGGCGAGGGATATTTGACACTCATTTAAACTATAAAATTCTTAATTCAACCCCCCTTTTTATCATAAATTAGTTATTTATTATTCAAAAATACTAATATGACTACGTTTTGCATAGGAAAGTTATAAATTGAAATAGAACAGAAGCCAAACAAGTATTGTTTAATAAGTATTTTTTTCATACAGCAGTTATATATGACAGTTTAAGAAATCTGACAGTTAGAGAGAAGAAATACTTTTCTAAAATATATAGCAGATATTACTTTTTTTTGACAATGTGACGAATGCACCATTGAAACCATTGAGAAAGTATACGGAAAAGTTGAAAAGAAAGTACTTGCTATATTTTAATCTAAAAACTCGGATGTGCAAGAATCTATTTCCTTTTTTATAAAGTATGTTGAGAATATAGCTATTTTTTAAAGTTTATATTTGCGTTTACTGCTGTTTTCTCCTATAGTTATTTCAAAGAACTTCAGGGACGAACTTTTAAATAAACGAAACCATATATAAGTTGCGATTAATTGTTCAAAGCATCAACTTTTTAGTCATTCAATAAAGTTCCTGAAAAGAGGAGCGGTGTTGTTCATCTACTTTTAAATGAAACCCCAAAAATGGTCTGACTTTTTTTCATTATTTGAAGCTTCATAGTAACTATCAAAATTGAAAACGGCTGGTAGTATTATTTCGGTTGGCTTCCTTTATTATATGAGTATGAATATATATTATTGGTCTGAATGACAGACGAGCAAGACATTGCATAAATTTCTGAGAATAAAATTTACGAAGATTTCAAAAAGTCTAGAATTGTTTTAGAACTATTCAGTTATGAAACGTTATAAGACTGGAAATTTATCTTAATTTTTAGACTGAATTTAGTTTTCGTTTATTTTGTTTTAAAAAAATTATAAAATTTGAAATGCACTGATGAATAATGGCTGTTTGTTTTACGCATCAATTAATAAATTTTACATAGTAAAAAATAAAACAGAACTTTGTTGCATAAATTTTTGAGAATTGGAGGATATTAGCCGCACTTATAAATCTCTTTAATAATTATTGATATACAGTTAAAAAACTTTATAGAAACATTATTTGTATAGATGGAAAATAGTGATCAAATTTCCTTTTATGCCTTAATATAGAAGAATCCTTAAATTTTGTTCATCTTATTTTGTTAATCATTTTCAAGGGCTGAGCTATCAAGTAAGTAGATATTCCAATTAAATTTGATTCCTCAGATGTAACACCTCGTGTTAATGGTATACGTAGGAAATAGTCTTTAGCGTCCCGTATTTTTCATAATGGGTTAAAATGGAAAGATAAAAAGCAGACACCTAGATGTAGTGGAAGCCACTGGAGGGTTCATATAAATTGCATTGTAGAAAATTCAGTGCGGAGTTAATGTATCAATAAAGAAATCTAGTTTTTGATTCTTTAATCAAATTATTCTTTTAAATATTTTTATTATAACACTTCCAAATTGTTATTATAATATTATTATTTTTCTGTCTTTTACTGATTTTTTTTCTAACTGCATCTATTCCATGCGATTTATAATTTAACCCTTTACCCTCAACAGGTTTTTCGTGTTACTGAACTAGCAACTAGCGCTCTTAGCGAATTTCTTATCTCTAGCTGAAAATGATTAGACACAAATTTAGCTTATAAAACTTTATTATTCATAGACTTTAATAATCTTTAAACCTAGACTTTGCTGGTATTTCAAACGTGTGCTTTATAAAATAAAACACCAGTCACCACCGAGTATTGAATTTAAGTATCAAACAAAGTGGAGAGTGAGAATAACTTCTCGAGTTGAAGCATTAAATCATGTGGCGAGTGAATCACTTTTTAAGGGTAAATTTTTGGTTCTATTTTGCAATTTCTAAGCAAACACAAATTAAGTTTATCTTTTATGTCTCTGCAACTTTTCATAATTATATAATAATACTCAAACTCATAAAAACAATGAAATAATATATATATTCTGTGTCATCTGTATTTCCACATACACCTGAATTTTTTTAAGGCTTGGTTATATAATTTTATAAAACAATCTACCTAGCAATTCTTCACAATAAGAACGAAATCACTTTTCAATGAAATTAGGTCACGCCTTTCCGCCCATCAGATTTGCCAAATACGTCCTTTATCTGCGAAAACGACGTCCTCATAATGCATCATTAATCATTATCATCAACACATCTCCATTAGAATGATAGACCAAATATAGCAAAACCAAATATAGAAAACATTCATTTTCGGGTGACCCAATCATACAATGCTCTAACTAGACAGCATAAAAAGTAAAAGAAGCAGAACTTGCGTCCAATCAGACAGAGACATAAAAAAGGAAGACATCACGGTCTGTCATGACCAATAAGGCTGGGAGAATAATAAATAAAAAATAATCAGTCAAACGAAGTCTTTAGTACAATCAACCTAATTGGCCATTCTGGCCGGATTCGTCCTTCCCATTCTGAGCTGCTGCAAGTGCATGAGTTGGTCCATCTTGGCATAGCCTCTGGTGACAACTCGGATGACAGGTTGGAACTCCACCCTTTCGTCCGGAGGGGAGGCTTTCAGAGGTGAGGGAGGGGGCTGTAATCAATGAAAAAGGGGTCCGGAGGGGTTCCACGGCTCTAATTAATGAGTCAGGGGAATGAAGTAATCAATCGCTATGGTGATGAGGTTCGACGATGATGGGAGGATAGGAAAAAAAGCCGTGATGTGTGAGAGGAGGCTGTGTAAAGCTGGGATAATACCATGCATCATTTTTGAGTAAAATCCTTGACAGGTTTTAAAAGAAGGTGTTACATGTTAATAAAAGTTTGAGCAGCAGGAAAAAAAAATACTAAACGGGCTTTTTTTCGTTCATGCAATTTCATGCATCTAACTTTTTAACTTACTAACTTATAATAAAACATGTTTATTTAAAAACAAGATCTGATAAATAAAAGAATGTTATCTTTGTTTTGATGTAAAATGTTTACTTAAAATAGTTTTCATAAGACTAGTTAAAAATGTGGGATGTTTATTGACATAAATTTACTTTTTTTAGTAAATAGTTTATATCCTTTTACTCGTGCCTTTAAATTATTAACTAAATATTTTATAAGAAAAAAATATTTTTAAGGTGCTATTACAAAATAATTAATTAATTTTTTCTAAAATATTAGGACAAATTATTAATTATTATTTGATATTTAATTTATTTTGAATTTTATAAATATGACAATTTTAGTTTCTAGATTATTGACAATGAAAGAATGACGTAATAAATTTAAAGTGTTTTTTTTAGCTCAGGTTTTAATATCATGACTAGATATATACAAAAAGGTCTGTGCTCGCGTACAAAGTTTTTCTAACCATAAATTAACAGCTAATTCAAGATTGTTAATTTAGAAATACTGCTTTTGGTCGCAAGAAAAACATATGTATTCTAAAGGAGTGTGAAATCTAATAAAAATTTCAAAGTCATGCAAGCAGCTTTTGAATCGTGTCATTTTTTTATATATAAAACCTGAATAATAGTATAAAATTTGGTTACTATATGCTTTAAAAATGTCCACTGTCTTGGGTCTTGTTTTGATTTTGATTAAAAAGTTCTACTTATGAAGAAAATAATAAGAAAATAGTGGGTGGTTTGGGGTGTTTGCATTCTATAAGCCAAGCTGTGACCTAGAGCTTCCATATTTGAAATAGATAAATTATAAACGACAAAAATGCACAGTTCAAAGCGCTTTATTTTAAGCTTCAATACAAATATTAATTAATTTCAAGCAATTATTAATAAAAATTTTAAGCCAATTCCTACTTAGGTCAACCATTTGTGAATTTTCAACGCCAGGAGGTAACACAATATAGATGAGAAATTTTTAATTTTACTTATTCTGTTTTATTTTAAATCAAAAGTATTTCAAAATGAATCCAAAAAATTGATTAATAAGCAATGTATAGTTTTAAATGCTTCAAACACTCAGAAAATAAGCATAATCGCTCGAAATAATCAGTCAAAAACATGTTAAACCTAACCTCAGCGTAGGTTTAAAAAAAAAGAAAATTAAAGTCTTCCTCATTTGGCGATCGAAAAAATGAAGATTTTTGGCGGTGAAATCAATTTTTAATTAATAAATAATTAACCGAATTAATGAATAAATATTTGAAAAAATTGTATTAGCGCCAGTGTCCTCCACTACAAGTATAGAAAACTGTATTTGAATTTCAGTGGATAAATAAAAATGTTATTAACATTTAAAAATTTGAATTTGTGTGTGTATGTGTAAATTAGGAATTGAAAAATGAGATAAATCAGCTGAATTTTAAAGCCTAACTTCGTAAAATATTTATGTACAGAAACGATTTTTACAAAGTTTTAAGGATCAAAACATTATCTTGCCAATTATATTAATTCATTTGCCATATTTTTTTTTTCCAATTTGCATTTAATGAGCTTTTAGAATCATATTTTTAAGAGTTTTTCATAACAATACTTTCATATTTATCAATGAAACGGAGATAGTTTTCTTTAATTCAATAAATATTTGTTCTTTCCTTATTGAAAGCTAAACTTAGATCCTGTTGAAATATTATACAGTTTATAAGACGAACGCAAAATTAAAACTACAATACCACTAAATAAATTAGACATAAAAGCCCTGTGATGTCATGGAGTTGATCCCCATTATAAAAGTCCAAATGTGCATTTTACATAAGTTATGCAAGACTATTAAAGTAATGGCTTTTTAATGTTTACAGTTACAGTATGACAATATCGTAGACATTAATTTTTATCTAAACTATTCAACTGTAATTAAATAAAACATTATCTCCAGCAAACTAGTAGACCACCAAAGGCGAATAGTACCGAAGGTATAGACATAACGACAATGGACATAAATATCGGATATTACTTGTAAATAATGTACTACACTATTTTTAATATTTACTATAGCAGTATTACTATATAATATAGTACTATTATAATAATTGGAATGTGCTAGTTATTATTATGAAGTAAATTATTGAAGTTTCATAGTAGTAAAAGCGTAGAAATCCAATCATAAGTAGGAATTTTTCTACCGATGAATAGAGATGTATACACAAAAATGAAGTCAATGGAATTTTGTATAAAAAATATATTTCTTCTGTAAATTTAAATAGGTTTTATTTATTTTAAACTTTAAACAGAAAATTAAACGCTAACTATCTCGAAAACGATATTTCTGAACTATTCGCGTATACTTATATTATCTTTCTTTTGATAAAATATCGTCATTTTAACCTTCTCTGACAACATGGCATAGGTATACTCCGTCCCGGCCGAAGCCATTCGGATATAACGATGAGCTGCCGCAAGGCAACCCCCACCGAGCACAGAAGTGCAGGTTAATCAACTTAATTTTCAAAAAAAAAAATAATTCAAAGAACCAGTTTGGAAAAAGATACGAATTTAGATTCTCAAAAAATGACACCTTGCCTCCAAGTATAGTAATTATCAAACATATCAACAGTTATTGGAGGAACATAAAAATGTAAACAACATTAACTTAGAAAAAACTGTTTAAAAAAGGTATAAACATTTTAACGGTTATTAGAGGAATATAAAAATGTAAACAACGTTAACAAAGAAAATACTATTAAAAATAAAGAGTATAAAACAATTATATACAAAGGAAGCTCTTGGTAACCCAAAAGCAAATAACATATATACAAAATAAAGTTTAAAAATACATATATAAAGTTATATATAAAGTAATTTATATAAAGTTAAATAAAGTTTCTCTGACAACATAATTAAATTCAAATGCATCGTTATTTACCTATCTTTCTGTTGCAAGCATTGATCCCTTAAGAACTAAACAAGTTTGTTTACGAAAGCAATGGAAAGACCGACTAGCTCGCCACCCTTAACCTCCTCGTCACAGAGATTTGGAAGCAATCAAAGCAAAAGGACTACACTTTTGTCTACTAATGAAAGTGCCGAGAAGGGAATTTAATTACATCCTCCGCCACTACATTCCAGAAACATCCCTGTTACTTATGGCAACTGAAGGTACCCTCCAGTAAGGGATATTGGATTTCTAAATGTAGAATAGACTGCAATTACGCCACGCAGCTGAAGAGAAAATAATCCTATTTATCTTATTTGATGGCATCCGTAATTTGATGCTCAAAGACAGAAGAAATAAAGATAAGATGTTTATAAGAATATATATGATATTTGTTTGTGATAGTTTCTAGATATTTTAACAGAAGATTGAATTTATAGATTTTTCTTCGTCTTTAATGACATTTGTATGTCAAAATATTATACGCAAAGGAAAGTGCTATTAAATAAATGTGTTTTGCTTAGAAATGAGAGAAAGAAAGTTATTCATAGAACATTCAAGATTTCATAAATTTAAATTTAATTTTGATATGATTGCTTTATAGAAAGACTTTAGAAAGTTAAATAATAATAATATATAACAAACCAAGTAAGGAGAAAATTACTTGACATCTGCAGATTTTCTCTTATTGAAACGGTGAGTATTGTTTAATTTTTCTTCTTTTTCTTTACCTATTCCAAACAATGAAGTTTATTTCTTTAATATTTACATCAAAGCCCATAATGCTTGATAGTTCAATGTTTAAAGCATTTAATGATAGAAACATTTTAAAAAGTTAGTTTTATGTAGCTTTTATATAATTTTTTTAAAGCAATGATTTAAAAACTGAACCATCATGCTTTAAATTCTTTGATATAAGTAGGCGAGATGAGGATTAAAAGAGTTTATTTTTGGTATTGGTATACAGCATACATAATGATGATTTAAAATTATTCATTAAATTTTGAGGCAGGAATCTTATAATTTGCTGTAGCAATCAATGTGTTTTCTTGCATTTTCCTTTGTTTCTGAGTCTAACAAAAATCAGCAAGAGAGAATTGTGCACGTCATTTGAAAATGATAATAACAATCAATTCCTAGTGTTAAATACAACACAAATTATAAATTCGAATTTTATAACAGAAAATATGTTATCCCTGTTAATTTTGTATATATATATATATATATATATATATATATATATATATAATGATATTTTAAAGTCACAATTTAAATTCAAATTAATTTCTTAATTTTCAATTTAAGTCAGTTATAGTAACTTCATTCTAAAATATTCTCTTATTTCCCTATCCCTTCCACTTGTTATAATTAATTAATTCAACAAAAGCCCCGTAAAACTGTTGAATCGACTAAAATCCAAAGATTCTCACGTTCAGTGAAAGAAATGAAAATAGTACAGCCAATCACATTCTTTTAAAAATATCCACGTGTTTCCCTTGTGTAGGTCAACGTGTGTCCAGGAAATCCCCATCGAAATCTCATTGTACATAAGCACTATGGAAAATATTTTCCCTATCCGAATCTTATGCTATTTAAGACCAGGGATAATGATTTCCCGCCCTTTTTTATACTTAAAAAAAACGAATTATCGAAAAAGCTGTTCTGTGTTGTGCATGTCCCGTCTTATTCAACTCTTTGGGCTGCTGATTCAAATAGTCTGTAATCCAATCCTTTACGGTGTCACCCAACAAGAATCTAGAACCCTTGAGATGTTTTTTTTTAATTCTTCCAAAAATGAGAAAGTTGCAGGGAGACAAATCTGGTCTGTATGGAGGATGTTGCAACGTTTCCCATCGGAACTTTGCCAGTTTTGTCTTAACCACATCAGCGACGTGGGGAAGGGAATTGTTGTGTAGTAAGATCACGTTTTTCTCTGAACAGTTTGCTCCACAGTGGCAAATGAGATGCAGTGTTCACCGTACACGGCAGTCATATGGCGACTAATTTCTTGTTGGGAAACACCTTCAGCAGTGAAACGCCTGTCCACACTACAATGTTCCACTTTTAAAGCACCCATTATATCACGAGACCGTCTTCAACTCAGTGTATGTGCGCCTTAAAGAACTTTAACATTACACTTTTGAGTCACTTTCTTAAATGTGGGTTGTCTCTGTGCTAAGGGCGAGAATCGCAGATGAGGAACTGAACCCTTCTTGCGCAGGGGGAGACTCACATTCATCTGACATGCCCTCATATTTTATGTTGCGTATCATGTAACACATAATTGTTTTAAATGTTCACAACATTTAATAATAAATTTGTTAGGTATCGTATATCCTAATGCATAAGTGATGCAAAACTTTCTCACAATTTTACATTTAAATTTCACATAGAGACAAATTACGCTTCAGTAAGTTCCAAAAATATTTTTTTTAATATTTTCTTTTTTATAACATTATTTTAGCACACACTAGAAAGAAAAAAAAATATAATAGCCTTATTTTCTGAAATCTTTCCAACGCTTCCTAATATTCCCCAACGCATTTTAACCCATTCCCTGCCAGCCACGAATATTCTTGTTGTTGGCAGGGTGTTATCCATTGCCAGCACGAATATACTCGCGATACTTTCAGTATATTATTGGCAAAAAAAATTTTAAAAACAAAAGTAGAGATAATAATAATACATTGAATCCGGCCTGAAGACTTTTTCAAGGGTCACCCTCAGGCAGGGATTCAAAAAGGATTTTTTCTGTGAGAAATGTTTGCTGTGTTTAATGTTTTGCTGTTTTTTTGTGTGTTTTAATGTTTTTGTATTTCTATGTTATTGATTATCTCCAAGACTTCATTTTTCCTGGATTTCTTTATATTTTAACTTATTTTTTATTTGTTTTGTTTTGTTAGTTTTGGTTTCGTTTTGCGTGATTTTTTCTGGTTGCTTTTTAATTAAGATATTCTTTTTTTCTTGGGATTTTTGGGTCACGGGAAATCAATTTTTGACTTATTGTCAGATTTCTCACAGAAAAAATCCTTTTTGAATCCCTGCCTGAGGGTGACCCTTGAAAAAGTCTTCAGGCCGGATTCAATGTATTATTATTATCTCTACTTTTGTTTTTAAAATTTTTTTTTTGCCAATTTTGCTCATTTCATCTGTGTCCTAGTTGTAGCAGCATTGGCGCTCTCTAGATACAATGTTCTTTTAATTATTTCTATTTTTAGATATTACTGTTTGGGTAAATTTATATTTTTTGCTAATTGTTTTTCTATGATTCAGTATATTATAATATACAACTTGTCAAACTTAAAAAATTTTTATGGCCACAAACATAAATATAGAAGTGTAAAAACTAAAAAAGAGCTACAAATTAATTGTTTTTACAAAATTCTACTTTATTTGACTCATTCTCTGTCAGGAATAAATTGTACAAGGTTATTCCTATTGCCAACACGAGTATACTCGTGTTTGATTTTTATACATGTAAATGGTTATTTCTGACAAAATATGTGTATTTATTTTGAAATAATAAAACTTAGATACACAATAACACTCAAAGCAGAAAGGGCAATGGGAATAAGCTCATACAATTTAGGCTTGGCAGCGAATGGGTTAATAAAGTTACTTTTTAGATTGTAAAACGCATTTCTAAAATAATCATTAAGATAAAATAATATCTTTTAATGAAAACACACTCTAGCGTATATTATTTATTTAATTCTTTATTCATAAATTAAAAATTTTAAAAACAATCAGAAGAATGAGTTAAAATTCCTAATGTTTTTAAATCATTTTTTTATATTTTAATAATATTGTATCACGGTACTTCATATATTTTCAAAAAAAATTTCTAGCATGTATTATTACTCAATACGAAAATATTTATAATAAATAAAGGGAAAAGATAAGTGTGAATTCAAAATGGCTAAAAAAATACAACACTGAAAATATCCAATTATTTCGCACACTTCACTTTCATTTAAACAAATAATGTATATTAATGCATAGTGGAACAATATTTAAATATCTATTAAAAAATAAATATTCATTTCTTTCGTAATAACAAAGAAAAAAATATGTCCTTTACTGCTGAATATGTAGAGAAAAAATATTTCCTTTAATGTTGGATATGTAGAGACAAATCTTTTCTTACAGTGACAGACTAATTACCTAAAGGGTGAGATTTTGCTTGAGACGAACGATTAACAAATTATATAAGCGCTTTCTTCATCCGGCGGTCGTGCAATCATGAATAATAAAAATACCATTCTTCTAAAGGTAGTTGAGAACAGCAATTATGCTTTCGTGAATTCAGAAACCCTCATTAGAAAATTTTATCGCTATGTAATAACACTCGTTTACAAGCTACATTTGCAGAAGACTTGCATTAGGACAGAAAAGATGGGAAAAAAAGGAACAAAATAGTAGAATGAAACGCGTGATAGCTATGTTAAACTAGACCGTTAAATTCATTAATAATTAAAGGGGAAATTTTTGTGCAGTTGGCTCTCTCTAAATCATAACTGTATCCATGAATTGTAATTTACCAGATTTCTGGATTAATCTTTTGTTTTTAGTTAAAAATAAATTTGGTATATCGATCTAAATAGGTGCTGATTTAAATTTTATGTTTAATTGAATAGTTTATCCCATAATATATTAAAAATATGTAAAATACATTTTTCGAAAAACAGTTCCGGTTTTTAGAGGGTATGGTTTGTTGTAAAAATAAATTGTTGTAATTTAACAATTTAGAAATAATATTTTTCTTGCTGTAGTTATTGTTGTTGCTAATGGCACTTGCCATGGACAAGCTCGTTGATGCATCCGTGAATTTAAGCCGAGTGAGTGTCTCTTGTTCTGAAGTAGTGACAACTAGAGCCAAGAGTACGACTTAGCTACTCACTCATTACATTCGCTTGGACAGTCCCTTTTTATAGGGGGGGGGCATTCATAAGCTACACATTAGAAAAAGGATCATGCCTTAACCGGGACTCGAAACCGGGACTCCCAGTTCTTGGGGAAGACACTATGCCCGTACACCGGCATATAACATGTTTGTGAATGCCTTTAAATAAATGCATTAAAAATGATACATTTTTATAAAAAAATTTAGATATGATAAGAGAAATATAATATGCATATACTAAAGCTAAGAAGGTGTTAAAGTTTTTATTAAAATATTTTAAAATTTCATCTTAGCAAACAGAACAGCGTACAGTTCTAATTTTCAAGAATTGAAATTTTTCAAATTTCATGATATATTTTCAAAAAAATGTTAAAATTCCAAACACTTTTTAATCTGATTTATTATTTTTATGGACCATATCATTTTTCTTCAATTAAATTAATCTTAGAGTAATGAATAAATTATGAGAATAGTTTTCGCGAATTTCTGATTAGCATTTCTTAGCTTACATTAAGACAATTATTATTATTTTTTAATATCATAAACAAAAACTATTAAAGCCCCATGAAAGAATGAATGATTTGATAAGGTTAATTCATCTCTCATGCTTTTAAACACAGGTCTGTCCCTGTTAAAACCAAATATCTAATAACAACGTTTTGATATCTTTAGAAAATTAATCGACATTCCAAATCCCCCCCCAAAAAAAATCTGGAGATATTGTACGATATCTTATTTTAAAAGGAGTAATAAAATGAAGTGAACATAAAGAAAATTGACGAAAGGATTTATAAGCAATACATTTCATTACTTCAAAATAATTATAACTTCATGGAAAATTTAAATTCCTTCATTTTTATAGGCCTATCTAAAACTCCATTTAATCGAAAGAAGTATTTCGTAAAACCATAATAATAAAAAAAAAACATAATTCTCAAAGTATTTCATAACTTTTAAAATTAAAAGCAAATTATTTTTTGACTTAATATTTTATAGGAGTGTATGCTATTTCCGCTATTATCCACTTTGGAACACTAACAACAAGTAAAAGCTCAGAATAATGAATACTTAATTTGTCTTTTTAAATGTTAGTTATCGTCTAGACTTATTTATCATATCTCTATCTTCAAAACAAATTTTCACTTCAATTTTTAATAAGTTTTAGAGAAAAAAAAGTATTTTATTGGTCCACTTAATTTTTAAAGAGTCTTATCAATTCTTCGACCCTCATCAATCTCTTCCCACTTCATTCTATATTCCACAATACACGTATCGCGAAAAACCTTATTAGCGACATCAGTCTTTTTTTTATGCTCTTGTATAAAAGTTATCTAAACCTACCACCACACCACAAAGTCTACCGGTTTGATACATTGAGCTGTACCTTGTCAGTAACTGGCTATGTTAAATCCTGGAGGACCATGTTAACATGAAACTTTATCTCATCGTAACGGATTCACCTCATGCCACTGTTCTGACGGGTTGGTCCCAACAGAGTCGAGTCTAAACAACGTATTCCACAGTTTTCCACGGTTGTGCCTCGGCTTGTTTTTTCTTTCTTTCTTTCTTTCTTTTTTGGTTATTAATTTTTATTTCTTTTTTTTTTCTATCTCTCTCTTTTCCGCGTAGTCTTGTGTTTTATCTTGGCTCCGTGCCACTCCGGACGGCGGAGGTAGTGCATAGATCATGTCTCAGAGGACCTTTTCATGTCAAACTTGTCCTTTTTACTACCGTGTTTGGCTACGACCCATGGTCATCGCCGTGTATTAGGAGAATTAATTTTCATCAGCCAACTTATCGCGCAGTGTCATTGCCAATTTGATGGTAGGAGGGGTATTTTTATCGAAGAAAAGGTTGGAGTGGCATTGTTT
This sequence comes from Argiope argentata, assembly GCA_026289955.1. Taxonomy (NCBI): domain Eukaryota; kingdom Metazoa; phylum Arthropoda; class Arachnida; order Araneae; family Araneidae; genus Argiope; species Argiope argentata. The sequence continues at coordinate 1,898,748 of JAOUZG010000498.1, forward strand.
TTGTAGGGGGTTAAGATGTTTTTCTCCCTCCCTAGTGTGCAGGACTAAAATATGTTAATACTGTCAGATGTACAGCAGTAAATAAAGCAAAAGATTCATATAAAGTTAATATTTTTATAAAGTTATAAAGATGATATGTTTGTTGCTATAATATAAATATATAATATACAGGGTAAGTCAAAATGAATATAGCGATTACAAACGGCTATAACTATTTAATG